>JAWPHD010007819.1:0-50000 GCA_037043455.1 Cyrtodaria siliqua | reverse complement strand
TAGGGAAAGGGAATTTAGACTTAAGGAAAGAGAATTAGCAAAGCGGGAAAGGGATGAAGAGAAAGATAGGTTAGAATTCGAAAATAGGTTAGCTAAAGAGAAGCTAGAAACTGAGAAAGATAGGTTAGAAGTAGAAAGTAGATTAGCTAAAGAGAAGCTAGAATTAGAAAGTAGACTATCCACAGAGAAGTTAGAATTAGAAGGTAGGTTAGCTAAAGAGAAGCTAGAATTCGAAAGTAGATTAGCTAAAGAGAAGCGAGATGATGATAAAGAGAAGGTAGAATTAGAAAGTAGAATAGTAAAGGAGAAGCAAGAGTTAGAACATGAGAGGTTCGAAACAGATGGTAGACTAGCTAAGGCTAAGATGATAATGGAAAGGGAGCAAAAAGAGTTTGAGCATAAGTTAGCTTTAGAGTTGGAAGCAGCTAAGACACATAGTAAGGAAAGTAAAACTGAAGGGAAAGATAGTTATTCTGGGAAGTTAAAAGGTTCGAAGTTACCATACTTTGATGCTGACAAAGATAACATGGACAGTTACTTGTTACGGTTCGAACGTTATGCTGAGTTACAGGAATGGACCAAAGATAAGTGGGCAGTTCATTTAAGTGCGTTATTGAGAGGCAAGGCCTTAGATGTATTTTCTAGATTACCTAGTTTAGATGCTCTTGACTATGACAAGTTAAAGGATGCTCTTTTAAAGAGATTTGAGTTAACTGAAGAAGGTTTTAGAAAGCGGTTTAGAGCGTGTCTGCCTGAGAAAGGCGAGTCATTTATTCAGTTTATTAGTAGGTCTAGAAATTACTTAGATAGGTGGTTAGAGTTAGGGAAGGTAGCGCAGACTTATCAGGGCCTCGTAGATTTCTTGTTGCGGGACCAGCTATTCAATGTTTGTAGTAGAGATCTGTTCTTATTTCTCAAAGAAAGAAAATTAGCTAGTGTAGGAGAAATGGCAACACAAGCAGATCAGTTTGCCGAGGCTCGAGGTGGAGCTCATAATGTAGTGTCGGAAAGACAGAACTTTTAGAGATAGGCAAGGGGACGATCATAAACAGAAAGGCCAGAGTGGAAACTATAGAGGTGGAGGTAGTTCGATGGGTGCTAGAGGAGGTAGCAATAGTGGTAACATAGGTAGACCTTTTATTCGTTGTCGTCACTGTAATGGGAATCATGCTTCACATGAGTGTAGGAAAGCGGTGAAAGTGTCCGCTGTCGTAGACAATTTTAGTGAAAATAGTAGAGTGGACAACAATGTAGGGAGTCAGAACCAAGGTTTTAACAACCCATGGAATTTCGGTAGAGGTAGAGGTGGTCAAAACCGAGGTAGAGGTAGAGGCAGAGGTAGTAATAGTCCGGTTATTAAAACCGAGAGTAGTAGCTGTTGTGTTAAAGCGGATGGTGTAATGACGAAGATCGGAACATGTCTCTTTCCGTATGCAAATCTTCCAACGGCAGATGGTAGAGTGAATGGCACGGACGTAATTGTAATGAGGGATACAGGTTGTACAGGTGTTGTAGTTAGGCGTAGTTTAGTTACGGATGACCAGTTGGTAGGTAAACAGTCACCGTGTATGTTGTTAAATAAGTCGGTAGAGCACGTGCCAATAGCGAGAATAGAGGTAGATACACCTTTCTTTAAAGGGACTACAGAGGCACTATGTATGGACGACCCGATGTATGATTTAACGATGGGGAACATAGAAGGTTCAGTACTTCCGGTAATGTCCGATTTTAGAAGTAGCATAAGTAATGCCGTAGAGACTAGAGCGCAGGTTCAGAAGCAAGCTCAGGCTTATAGAAAATTAAAGGTTCCTGCAGCCGTAGGTGACATATCCAAAGCGGAGTTTATAGAAGCACAAACTCAAGACGAGTCATTAGGTCCTTGTAAGGTGAAGGCCAAGGATGGTGTAGTGAAGAAGTGTAAAGGGTCCGGTAGTTGTAAGTTTGTACATAAGAATAGGTTATTGTACAGAGAATTTGAAGATAGTGGTAGTAGACAGTTTCACCAATTAGTGGTTCCTACCCAGTATAGAACGACAGTGCTTAAGGTAGCTCATGAGTCGATTATGGGAGGTCATTTAAGCGTAAAGAAAACGTCAGATAGAGTATTGGCAGAATTTTATTGGCCAGGCGTTAGTGGAGATGTAACTAGGTATTGTAGGTCCTGCGATGTATGCCAAAGGACAGTACCAAAAGGTCGAGTGACCAAAGTACATTTAGGTCAGATGCCACTGATAGATA
Organism: Cyrtodaria siliqua; assembly: GCA_037043455.1. Taxonomy (NCBI): domain Eukaryota; kingdom Metazoa; phylum Mollusca; class Bivalvia; order Adapedonta; family Hiatellidae; genus Cyrtodaria; species Cyrtodaria siliqua. The sequence goes on along the minus strand of JAWPHD010007819.1, from coordinate 47,762 downwards.
CACCATTTAAGAGGGTAGCCGTAGACATAGTTGGACCAATTTTTCCAGTGTCGGATAGGAAAAATAGGTACATTTTAACCATGGTAGACTATGCAACTAGGTATCCGGAGGCAGTCGCATTGCCCTCAATTGAAACTGAGAGAGTAGCTGAGGCATTAGTTGATATGTTCAGTAGGCTAGGTGTACCAGAGGAAATGCTGACTGATTGTGGGTCACAGTTTACGTCAGAACTTATGGCTGAAGTAAGCAGGTTATTGTCTTTGCGTCAAATCATGACAACACCATATCACCCTATGTGTAACGGGTTAGTCGAACGATTTAACGGGACGTTAAAGCAAATGTTACGGCGTATGTGTACCGAGAGACCCAAAGATTGGGACAAGTATCTCAATGCTTTATTGTTTGCATTTAGAGAGGTTCCACAAGAGAGTTTAGGATTTTCTCCGTTTGAGTTATTGTACGGTAGGTCAGTTAGAGGTCCCATGAGGATTCTTAGAGAGATGTGGGCAGGTGAAGTAGATAGTGATGAGGTTAAGACTACATATCAGTATGTTTTAGATCTGAAGGAGAAACTAGAGGAGACTTGTAAGATAGCTCAAAGTCAGTTAGTTAAGGCAAGTACCAAGTACAAACGGTACTATGACCAGAAAGCTAGAGCTAGGAAGTTTAAGATAGATGACCAGGTGTTACTGTTACTCCCGACCGACAATAACAAGTTGTTATTACAATGGAAAGGTCCGTTTTACGTTAGAGGGATAGTGAACACTATGGATTACCGTATCGAGATAAACGGAAAGTTAAAGACCTTTCATGCGAATATGCTGAAAGAGTATATAAGTAGAACCGATAATGTGCAACAAGGGGTGTTAACCGTAGTTAATGTTGCAGTTATTGAGGCTAGTGAGGAAGACAGTAGTGAGGACACTAGTCCCATGTATTTTCCCACTAGTGTAGGTAGGGAGAGAGCAGCCGATGTAGACATATCGGGCATGCTTAGTGTAGCAGAGAAACGAGAGGTAAGTCGTTTAGACTCTGAGTGTAGTACTGTTCGGTCCGATAAGTCGAGACCAACAGATGTAGTGCAGTGTAGCTTTAAGCACACGTTAGCAAATCCGATTAGGGAATCGAGAGACCCTACTCCATTTCGCAAACAGTATACTGGTAATGCGATGGATGCAATGTGTAAGGTTGGAGTTCTTGTAGTGACAGGAAGTAGTGTTATTAGTAACGGTAAAGTCGGTGTAATAGACCGTGGAAAGGACAATATTGGGGCAGACTATTTAAGTCGCCGCACATAATGACCGGTTTAATACAATAGTGTATTGCAGTGTATTGTACAATAGTAGTATATGTTACGACAGGGTAGTGTACAATTGTAGAATAGTGTTGAAATTGTAATTACATGTTATAGTTAGGTTATAACTGCAGTGGTAATAGTTAACATACTCAAGCGATTGAGCGATCAGCTTGTACGTTTTGTCGCTCGTTTGCTCAGAAGAATTAATAGTTTCTTAACGTGTAAATATTAATTATCATTTTGTTGAATTTTAAAAGTGTAGCACTTTCTTTAAGTGGGGAGATGTTGTCACAAAATGTCACGGGTAGAGCGTACTGGTCGTATATAGCTCTTGTATCGGTTACACCCAAAATCTATTGTTCGAGGTGAAACAATTTCACAATATTCATGATCTATTCATGTAACACGTAAAAGCGTGCACATTTTAAGTGGCCGCCAGAGAGGCCGTGTCATAAGTTTAGTTTTGTGCTAATGCATGTAAACGTATAGGTATATTTTCCTTAAACGGCAAAATTGTATAAGGGCCTCGCGTGTAGATTCAATACTGTAGATTTAGCCACGTTTGTCACGGACTGAACGGGGCAAATAATGATTTGGGCGTAATGTTTGCTATAAAACCCATTGTCTTCTAGCTTTCGCCGGATCATCGAAAGTACTTTGTTGGAACAGAGATTGGACGGCAAATTTCACAGGCAACATGTGGTTAGTAGTTTTATTAAACTTTTATCGTATATTTGTATTCAGTGGGCGGCGCCATCTTGTTTGGCGGTTACGACATCCGGTTAGCATTGATGTTTTTTCTCAAACATAACTTTAGACTAGCATATGAGTTTGAAGTTACTTTATTAGATGTAATTATTGTAATTGATCATTAATTGTAAAACAATATTAATTTGATAACAGTGGATAATAGGTGCATTAGTTAACGTTGGCGTATAACTCAGTGATTGTAATACACGATTGTTAACATTGCGTGCAAACATAACTCTGTGAGTGTAATATATGAGTTATTTGATCATGTTTATATTACATGTATTAGGGGCATTGATTAACAGCGACGTACATAGCGTATACATGGCGTTGTAGAATATGTATACATTGCTACTCATCATTAGTACAGCTTACATATATTGATTGAATAATGATTTGTTTGGGTAATGATAATTATGCAAGATTGTTATGTTTGTAAACCGACAGCTAAAACGTATGTATAATTACAGCCTAAGCCATCCAGGATATAAGCCATCCAGGGTTGGAGTAAGCCATCTAGGTTTGGATATCCAGGAGTGGAGCTAAGCTTCCACGAATAACGTTACAAGCGGTGGAGACGGTCCCCGTACCTGCGCAGCCAGGTTTTACTAACGACAACCCCCGGGACACAAGGTGGGCCCGTTACCAGTCCTCACTGGAGGAATATCATTCACAATCTCAGTGGAGATTAACTATCATTGCATCGCGTCATCAACCCTTACAGAAGGCATTTGATGACAATCATCCATTGAATTCACGCATCATCATCTTCATGAGCTCTCGCGCATCACAGTTATCGCGCTAGATCAACATTGTTATAGATTTAACAACACTTTAGTGTCTTAGACTTTCAGTATTATTCATAACAATACTAAGAACGTCTTACACGTTCATGAGAACATTCTTTTCATAGTTCATTTGTGTATTCGCTTGTTTTTTTTAGATAATTGTATATATATTAAACATATTTTAAAAGTTGCATTAAATTTATGTAAATGCATTCACCGTCATTGATTCTTTCCTGAGTTAGCCCAACCACTAAGGTCATCCTGTGACAAACCTGCTGTCATCTAATGAAGTAAAATGTGGATTTTATTTTTCAAAAAAAAAGCTTTCGTTAGTTCTCCGTTATTCTAACTTTTATTGAAGCAGCGTAACACAGATAATAAGAATATTTCAGGGGTATCCGGTGAAGATAGGGAATTTCAACACGAAGTATAAGTGCTTTTATCGGAAGCGAGGCCCTGCCGAGGTTCGGATTAAAACACTTATACCGGGGGTTGGAATTCCCTCTCTGAACCGAATACCCATGATAGATTCTTTTTCTTGCATATCAGGGACATTTTGTGCATTGACGACGCTTTTGCATGTTTTCCTCCATACCGGATGTTGGTGCGTGCGTGACCTTTATCTTTACTCATAAAGATTATAAGATTCTTGCATACCGGATAAGGCTATCCACGTTTTACCTGGGGAAAGTCTTTTCGGTTCAGAACGGGAATTCCAACCCTCGGTATAAATGTTTTAATCGGAACCTCGGCAAAGCCTCGGTTCCGATAAAAACACTTATACATCGGGTTGGAATTTCCTATATTCACCGGATACCCATGCAAGTTTCTTAACATCTCTATGGGTAAAAGATAAAAGTCACGCGCGCACCAACATCCGGTATGGAGGAAAGCATGAAAAACGTTAGAGTCTTCACCGGATACCCATGGAAGAATTTTATGAACCTAGGCTCTGCCGAGGTTCCGATTAAAACACTTATACCGAGGGTTGGAATTCCTATCTGAACCGAATACCCATGATAGATTCGTTTTCTTGCATATCAGAGATATGTTGTGCGTTGACGCCGACAGTTAAATGCTAACGTTTTGCATGTTTTCTTCCATACCGGATGTTGGTGCGCGCGTGACTTTTATCTTTACCAATAAAGATAACGCTTTCATCCCCCATGTAAAACGTGGATAGCCTTATGCGGTATGCAAGAACATTAGAAATATGCCAGAACAATTTGCTTTAAACTATCCAAATGCTTATCAATACTGATGTTTTATAAATATGCAATCAAGAGTCCGTGTATCTCTTCAAACAGTACTGTTACAAATCCAAGAGCTTACTATTCTGACCTCGGCCTTTCTCGCTTTAACGTTGCATTGCTTTTATATACAACATGCATCTAAACATATGACGTGTTTATTCTTCTTTCGTTTACAGAACAGTTTTTGGTTTGGAAGGACAGATAGAATAACAGACGGCGATTGGTGGTGGGGAACCAGCAGACGTGTTGTTACAGACAACTGGGGGACAGGCGAACCCCGTCCTATTGCGTTAAATTGTGCAATAATGAACAGCGACGATATGTATAAATGGCAAAATGTCAATGGATTTCAAATACAGCAATATGCACTGTGCGAAAAAGATTAACATACCGAGTGCTCAAAGCCAAACTATTGTATGTGAGTGCTTATTTATAGAAGTATTAGTCCCCTAACTTCTCATTCCACTATTAATTATACAATTTTTAGTTGATAATTTTCTCATTATACCGACGCTTTTGAAAAAAATAGGGTATATTAAAGTCGCCTCCGTCTGTCAGTCCGGCCGTCCGTTCGTTACCATATCTCCTACTAAACCGCTAAACGGAATTCAACCAAACTTAGGATATGACTTCATCATATGACGACGGCATGCAGTAGCAACATTGTTTTTTGGCCATCAGGGGGGTCAAAAGGTCAAATACACTGAAAACTCAAATAAAATGTCATTTTTCCATGTTTTTTGCGCATAACTTGGTGTATGTAATCGTCTATGAAGATAAACAACATATCAAACGATTTTATTATTTCAAACTCGAACGTCTGCCTGGGGGCCTAGGGCGGGGTGGGATTTGGGGGTATATTTTTGTTTTTGTTATTATCATGATTATGTCTCAAATGAAAGGTTATGATTGTCTCCGTTTGGGTTCTAATTCTTTCATATTACCCTGGAATCGATATATATCGGAACAGAAATGGTTTTCAATATAGTATTTATTCTATTCTCATAGATCAATGCGTCATACAACGCCAAACTCCATCTGTGAATATATAAATATTCAAAAATAAATATTACAATAAATATTTATCTTCGAGTACAAAGTACAGCAACGTGTAACTCTACTGAAGCCTCGGCAAAATGCTCTGACGCATAGCGGTGAACGCATGCACGTGTATCATTAGTATGTTAGTATGTTAGTAAAAGATGGTCAAAGTGAGACTATAAACATAACCCATTACTTATAAGGACCCGATGTTAAGGATTTATTTGATATATTGTGGCGTCTGGTGGGGCCTGGGGTAAAGGCAATAAAATACACTAATAATTCAATTACAGTGTAATTTTCCCATACTTTTGCACATTAATTGGTATAATAGTCAGACGACTATGATGAAAGAGATACACAGCATGTCAAATAATTTATTATTTAAAACTCGGACGTCTTCCCTCAGGTTGGGTTGGAGGAGATGGATGGTGGGGGGAGGGTAACAGGTGGTCAATTGTTTTTAAATTATGTTTCAAACGAACATTTTGATGAAGGGATTACAGTGTATAATAATATGTTTTTCTCCTGTATGTGTGGGGGTGGTGATGGGGATAGGGTTGTAAGGGACGTCATGAGGGTGGTGTTGGGGTGAGAAAGGTAAATTCGGTCAAATATAAAAAAAAAAGGTAAATTCGTTCTTATATAAAAAAAATCTTAAAATATAATGATTTTGGGAATATTAGTATAATTTGCTCCCGGGTCACCATGGGACTCTACAATAGTTCCGATACACAAATACTTTAAACATTTTTTATTCATTTACAGTGTCATACATGTATACAGAAAAGCATAAATAATACTATTTCTGATCTGAGTATCAAAAAACGATCAAAACAATTACATGTAAAATGGTTACAGGATTAAAGAAAATTGACCTGTGTGAAGAAAAAAGTGGGTATTTGCGATGGCGCGCCGTCGACTTCGTTCTAGTATTTATCTTTTTAAGAACATAATATCCCAGAATTCTCCATAACGCAGTGCTGTCTTGGAAGATGTATTGTATTGTACAGTGTTTGCGGTAGTAGCAGATCATCGGTAGTAGCGGATCAGTTTATGTTTACATTTCATTTATTCAGCTCTTATGCTTTTATTTTGTATGAAACTGTCCATATTTGAAGATTGATCATATAAGCATACAACTGTACATTAGCGCAATGATTCGGCACATATTTCCTTCAGTAATTACCTACTTAGTGTAGCACCTATCAAGAAAAGTGATCCATTACTGCCTGAAGGTTGTGAGTTTTTTAAATAAACAACTATACAGTTAAAATAAAATAAAAATTGAACAGACGTTTTTTAATGCACGTTGGTGTAAAATGCTCAGGATTGATCATCAAAAGATCCATGAATTGGAGTTTTAAACTTTAGGGACATTGATGCGATAAACAGGCACAATGGCAGAATTTTAACAGTTAACTAACACAAGTATAAGACATAGTTCATAATAATTTTGGTTAGCATATTGCTGAGAGAGCAGAATCTAGTAAGAAACTGTCTTGAAAGTTTCCTTTAGTTTTAAATTTACGCTTTTAACCATAGTGATCCTTCCTTTACTACCCAATGCACTGTACTAGTATTCACCGTATAAATTAAATTACACGATTTTATATAAATACGCATTCTGCTATCTTAACGTTCTTACTGATTTGGCATACTAGTGCACGACGTTAAGTGCATAATATCCATATATAGTGTTGTGGCACATCGAACTATATCTCATTACGTGGTCCCGTCTTAATTCCGTTAAGCGATGGGAAAGATTATATTGCATAACGGATATTTCGACAATAAAACACGAAAAAATGCGATAACCTGTTTAAAAGTACCTATCAAATGTTTAAATTTTACAATATACAAACTTTTAAGCCGAATTTAAGCTTTTATTTCATACATCATACCTCTTGGAGAAGGGGTCGGATGGGGTATGCAAGTTAATATTCGGACTACGTAATGTTGAGCGTTGTTACATGTATATATTACGGAGAACGTTTTTGCGAACTACCAAGGGCTCAACCTCAGGGTCAACCACGGCGGGAATGTTTGGAGAAATGCACACTATCAAACGGATGCATCCACCTCCACAAATAAAAGTAAAAGTCGATATAAACGTCGAACAGGGAATGTATCATTTAAAGACCACCTTGGAACGGTCAGTGGCAGAAAGGGTCGCTGTGGGTTTATCATTCGCTCTTAAATGTGACAGAACATCGTACACATTGAGACTGAAACGATTACCGGGATGGTAAATACGTTGCGCTTGAAATATTCTCACATCGCACAGCTGTGGGTTCGAATCCCACTGAGAGCTCGATTTGTAAGTGAGAAAGTGCTGTATCTAATACACGTTTGAAAAAAAGTCTTAGTAACAGAGATCTTTGCAAAACTGTTCTCTTTTATTGATACTACTGTGTCAATAAAATGTTGATATTGATTCATGTATACAAGATTTTAATGACTTTATTGAATATGTGTCCTTAACATATTTTAAACGAAAACACATTCTGAGAACGATGTTAATACAAACAACAGAAAATAAAAAAGTATACTAGATATGTTAGATAATTTAGGATAACTACAACTGATACTAAGAGTAAAGGCATGTAGATCATCTTCCAACATGAAAGAACATATTGAACATTATATATGATCAGTATGATAGAGATAAACTTCGTCGTTTGTAAAATCAAAATATAACAAGAAAAGCTATAATGCATGTATTATAGCATGGGGAGTACGGACATATTTGAAAGGCAGTGAAAGGATGATTATTATTAGCATGACATATTAGCAAGAATTTGACCGATCGATTATCAGTCAAGTGACACATGTCCAAAAGTGGGGAGGGGACACAATCTGTGTTTGCATTATAGTTTCATTGTCTTTTGTCTTTTGGTTTTGTCTGATTTCAAAATGCCAGTTCGGATGGATGTATTATATACAGTAACAAACATTTCCATATTTTCACGATATGGCTAACACTACGTATAGCCGCTTCACTTTTATGGAAGCGCAAATAAATATTATGGAATGATTTGTTAACACTATTATAATAGTGTTATGAACACTTTTATCATATTCATTTATTTTAAAGTTGTGATTATCGCAGAACTAAGTTTGTACAGCTCAGTAAGTGTGCCAGGTTCCCGCCAGGACTTGAACCTGGATCTCTTTTCTCGAAAGAAAAGCATGCTTCCTTACACTACAGAGATGTTCCCAACAGCACAGAGCGTACAAAAAATTAATCAGCCAACTTAAATTTAGATTAAACATATTTTACTTCAAATTATGTATATTTACATAATCCATTCTAGGCGGTGATCTTAACTCTTAAAGTATGTCCTTTGTATGTGCCAGATGAAGCTGCAGGTTATGCTTTTAAATTAATTCCAACACTTCATTAAAAAGAAACCCAATGAAAACAAGCAAATTCAGCGAAGTACAAGTCCACTTTATGTGAAACCATCCATCGTAAAATAATGGATACTCCTCAATCCTGCCAAATTTCATAAGACAGCCCTCAAGGGAAAGTAAATTTATTGAGATTTTTTTCATTTAAATTAACAGCAACCTAGAACTTTGACCAACCGACCTGAATAACAATCCAGTGCTTCCTTTCAATGAGTTTCATATTTTGATGACGTTTTGATAAACTCCATTAAGGCTGTTGTGAGTGCCACCTTGTAAAATGTATCTGGCAAACAGAAGGAAGGCGGGGATTATTGTTTATATCTATGGAAACGGACAACAACAAGAGGTCAATGACCCTGAAGCTCTATTAATAGGAGTTGATAGCTAGATTAGCATTCATGTGAAGTTTTATGAAAATCTGTCAAGTAGTTTCAGAGGAGTAGTGGATACAAATGTTTACTATATAACTCTATGTAAACAAAGATGGTCGCTGGCTGCCATGTTTAATGTCGAATAAAAATAATTTTCAACAAGGACCAACATCATGTCATGCTGGTCATTTTAGAAAAAGTTCCATATCTGATTAAATATCACTTGTAGTTTTGAAGAAGTAGTCGTTACAAATTTATTTATTTTTTAAATTATTTTTAGCCATGGCGACCATCTTGAAATCCGGCCAACCTGAAATTTTGGTAGGATCGACTAGATATCAAGAGCAACATATTTAGCCAGAGCGACCATCTTGAAATAGCGGCCGACCTGAAATTATGCTAGGATCAACTAGACATCAAGTGCAACATTCCTGTGAAGTTTCATGAAAATCCGTCAAGTAGTTTCAGAGTAGTCGCTACAAGTTTTTATAATGTTACTCTATGTAAACAAAGATGGCTGTTGGCGGCCATGTTCAAAATACTTTTCGACAAGGAGCAACATCATGTCATGCTGATCATTTTAGAAAAAGTCCCATATCAATATCAGTTATAGTTTTCAAGAAGTAGTCGCTCCAAATGTTGTTTTTTTAATCTATTTTTATTCGTGGTGGCCATCATGAACTTCCAGCCGAGCTAAAATGTTGCTGGGATCAACTAGACATCAAGAGCAACATTCCTGTGAAGGTTCATGAAAATCCGTCCAGTAGTTTCAGAGGAGTAGTCGCTAAAAGTTTTTACTATATGACTCTATGTAAATAAAGATGGACGCTGGGTGCCATGTCGACAAGGACCAACAACATGTCATGTTGATTATTTTAGAAAAAGGCCCATATCAATATCACTTATGGTTTTCAAGAAGTAGTCGCTACAAACTTGTTTTTTTTTAAATCTATTTTTAGCTTTCGTGGCCATCTTGGATGTTCCATCAATGTGAATTTTTGATAGGATGAACAAGACATCATGGGCTACATCCCTTTAAAGTTTCATGAAAATTCATTTAGTAGTTTCAGAGGAGTAGTCGCTACAAAACAGTTAAGGTAGAGCTAAAAACAAACAAAAACTTGTGATTTACTGCATTTAACGTTTTAAAATCAAATATGGATCTGTTTCACAATTTACTAGAACATGTAAACGCAAGAGTTAGCAAGCTTGTATACCTTTTTAAACGAGCATACATTTTAAATGAGTTTAATGCAAAAGTGACTGTAACATATTATACAAAAAGTCAATAGTGCTTGACACAAAGTCTATATCATCTCTGTAAGTTGGAAATAAATCGTCGGTTGTTTACAAAGTCAGCTGAGGGATAATGTATCTTCAAAGTTTTCCAACACTAGTAATTGCGCTCGAGTGGGACTGTAAGGTAACTTATGAAATCAATTCACTGAATTCATACACAACTAGAAGGATGTTCCACAGAACACTTGGGTCACATGCCTTTGCTTATTTCAGCATGTACAAGCGAACTATAAAAAGAGGCATAACTCTGCCAAAATGAAAGTCAGTAAGTTATAGGTAATGTTTAACACATTTCTTGAAGTAAGATGAAGATGTGAGTGACGTTTTATGAACATAGGCCAAATGCATTTCAAGTTATTATGGCCAAGGTTATGTTGCAGATTAAACTTGTGATGGACGATGGCAACGAAGATGGACAAAGTGATCCCTAAGTGACTGCCATGCTATGCAGCCAATACAAAAAATGATTAAGAAATGATTGGATTGTCTTCCTTTAACATACTGACATAGTAATGTTTATTGGTTTCAAGAAAAGTAGAAATTCAACCGTAAATTAATGACAAAATCAGGGGCAAGTCTGATTCTTGGGCAAGTTACACAGACATTTCTGATTTAGAGCTGATGGAATCTATGTAAACAATAGCGCATATTTTCCGATATTATTAAAACTAGATGGGTGTTCCGCGGAATTCGTGTGTCGCCTGTCAGCGCTTTTTCAGTATAACAAGGTTCTTTGGACCCAGATAAATGACCTGGACAAACTCGTCAGACAAAGTTTGAAGAAAAAACGAGTATTTAACGGTAAACCCATATAATGACCTTCAGTGTGCCCTTGACCTTTATATTTTAGTATGGCCATGTTGATGTTGTCATGACAAGTGTATATTGAAAGACTGATGAATAAATAAAAATAATTGAGAAAGTTATAGCCAACGTTAAGTTTTCGTGAAGGAAAAAAAAGAGTATTTGCCCATATAATGACCTTCATTGTGACCTTGACCTTTATATTTAGTATGGTCATGTCGATGTTGTCGTGATGAGTATATATTGGAAGTCTGATGAAGAAATATCAAGAAATGAGAAAGTTATAACCAAAGTTAAGTTTTTGTGGTTATAACCAAAGTTAAGTTTTTGTGGTTATAACCAACGTTAAGTTTTTGTGAAGAAAATGAGTATTTAACCCATATAATGACCTTCAGTCTGACCTTGACCTTTATGTTTTAATATGGTTATGTTGATGTTGTCATGATGAGTATATATTAAAACTTTGATGATAAATATAAAGAAATAAGAAAGTTATAACCAACGTTAAGTTTTTGTGAAAAAAATGAGTATTTAACCCATATAATGACCTTCAGTGTGACCTTGACCTTATATTTTAGTCTGGTAATGACGATGTTGTCATGATGAGTATATATTGAAAGTCTGATGAAGAAATATCAAGAAATGAGAAAGTTAAATCCAACGTTAAGTTATCGTGAAGAAAAAAACTAAGTATTTAACCAATATATTGACCTTCAGTGTGACCTTGACCTTTATATTTTAGTATGGTCATGTCGATGTTGTAATGATTAGTATATATTGAAAGTTTAATGCAAGAAATATCAAGAACAAGAAATCCGTGCATTCACATGTCTCGCCTAACGGGGGCTGGACTTAAAAATAAAAAGGTCAATGATGCTTAAATGAAAGTTTGTAAACATTTTAGTAACTAAAAACAATCGAGTTTGCCGTTTGCTGAGATGACATTTAAGTGCATTTGTTTAAAAACAAAATGCCATTCTATTAAAAAAAACAAAAGGGCCTGTGGATGCTCTACTGGCTAAAACGGCTCATATCAAGGGTTGTCGACATAAAATTTCCATCAGTTATTTTTTTAAAACATTGCAAAAACAACAGGGAAAGGATGGCCTTAGATCGCTCACCTGGTAAGCATTAACAAAGAAAAATACAATATAGCATTATTCACAAATCAAGGGCCATAACCTGTCGTTAATAACTAGATCTAGCTGTTTTTCAAACATGTCCAAAATTTCAATGATATACCATGTTTTGCACAACTAGACATCATACTGAGGCTTCCTGCCAAATTTTGTAGAAATCCAACAAGCCGTTTAGGAGGAGTAGCGCCGACAAGAAATTTAAAGTAAAAATGTCAAAGTGCCATAACTTCGTCATAAATGAGCAAACTCGAACAAAAGTGCGTTATGCATAAAAAGACATCTTACCGATGTTTCCTGCCAAGTTTTGTCGAAATCCAACAAGGCGTTTAGGAGGAGTAACGCCGACAAGGAATTCAAAAAGAAATGGCAAGGGGTCGCAACTCCATCAAAAATCAACGAACCGGAAAAAAAATGCAATAGGCACAGCAATGCTTCCTGCTAACACGGCGTTAACACCAAAGAAAATAATGAAATAAGAAAATTAAACAAAAAAAATAAATATATATATTCAAAAAAAAAAATATATATATATATACTAATAATAAAAAAAAGAAGGCAAAACATCTGGAAAAGATCAGATGAGAAATGAAAGTCCTATCGTATTAACGACGCAAAATATAGCATTTTTAACTAATCAAGGGCCATAACTCCGCTGTTATTGGTCCGATCTGGCTGGTTTTTGAACTTGTGCGAGCTTTCATTGATATTAACAATCTGGTAAAATTTGGTAAAATTCGGATGAAAAATGAAGTCCTTTGGCAAGTAGAGCTAAAAATCATCAGCTCCAAAAAGTAGGTCAAGATCATAGATGAAATCCAGGCATCCAAAAAAAAGATGCACTACCGAAGACACAACTATGTCAAAATAGCATTTTGTTTATTTCGTCCATTGTTTTCTGGTTTAGGGCAAAGCGTTGTTTTAGAAAAAAAAAAGAACTGGAATAATGGAATGGTGTGAATATCGCATTGAAGGTTCCATGTTCACCGCCATTTGCAAACCATCTTAGGGAGGGCTTAAATTATGTACGATCCATATTGCGTTCTGTTCAACCCGGGGTTAGAGGGCGTGAACGATAGCAAGCACTTTTTATTACAGTTCATGAACAGTCTCAATCAAACCGAAACTGCACTATTTTTTGTATTTAACATGTTCGACATATTCAAATTCACCTTTAATACTTTTTCGTACAGCTTTGCAGACGCCCGCTTATTCTGCAGACGACAGTTTGCTCTTCATTGTCATCAACAGCCTTCAAGACCATTTCCTACTGCACCACGATCTCACAGCATCGGAAAAATGGAGAAGGCATGGCAGATGAGTTTCAAAGCCTCTATGTGCCCAGTGATCCGTATCTCCCGCAATAACAGAAATCGACTAACCAGTCGCCCCGATTACAAACCAGTACTGTTATCATTTAATGGTCCTTTGGTATCATCAAACCCATTCTGTGTTGCTTTAAGATAAATATAAAAAGATCGGACAGGGAAAGAAGCATTCAAGGAGGACAGTCAACCACAAAACACAAAAACAAACACGCAAACAGACAAACAAGAAGGCAAAAGTAATAATAAATGCAAACGACATCACAAACACAAAATGGTTGACAATAGCAAAGTCCACACATTCCAACAAGATGAGTTTGACCGTTAACGGTGCAAAGCAGGGTATACATTCTGGTAATTGCTTATCTTGTAATAAATATTAATGAGTATAACGTATATGCCCTATCCTGCACCGGGCTAGCACAACTTCTTCCCGACGAATTGGTCTACTAGAAAAACGCCATTCTCCGAGTAACGTTTTAATGGAATAATGTTTATTATTAACTGATAAATCCCAAGCGGCTTGCCAAGTGTAACGAATAAATGTCTTAATACAGCTTTTAAAATGAGTATAACGTAATTTAGCATTAGATATATGTAAACCTAATGCTGCTTTAGCAGCACTATCAAACCTATCATTAGCACGTATTCCTACATGACTATGATGAAGAAATATAAAAACATCGGACAGGGAAAGTAGCATTCAAGGAGGACAGTCATCCACAAAACACAGAAACAAACACTCAAACAGACAAACAAGAAGGCAAAAGTAATAATAAATGCAAACGACATCACAAACACAAAAGAGTTGACAATAGGGCTACCGCCTTGGAACGGTCAGTGGCAAAGTAGGCCACTGTGGGTTTAAACCGGTTCTAGGTTGCACCAAACCTCACACTTACCATACTGTCATCCCATTAAAATAGGGCAATGTAAATAAATAAATCCCCGCCATGATCTAATCTCTTACCAACAAGGCAGCATCAATAGGCAATACAAGTAAAACACAAATATGCTCGTGTAAATATAATACAAAAAATCAATAGCCTAGAAAGTCACAATGAAGTTACTCAATGACTTGGCAAAAGCCAGAGCAACAAGAGAATAAACCATTAAGGGCATGACAAGAAAGATCATAGACAAACATCAAACGCCAGCTTCCCAATAGGCTTTAGGTAGGCGTAATCATGGGGTCCACAGCCTGTCCAGTCATCGTACAATTAAAGAGGAAATCATAGTGGAGAACTGTAAAAGGGTCCACCACCAATCATGCAGTACGCCGCAAAACGACAGGGCCACAACCTCCCTCGACAAACCCTCCAACAAGGACAGCATGAACGTGATCATGACCAAGAATCTCAGAAAGCCTACAAACCACACCACCACAGAAGTCAGGCAGCTACAGCCCCCGTCGCAGAAGAGTCCTTAAATTACTTATATATGTGTATTTAAATTACTTTTATATTTGTATATCAAGTCTACACATTCCAACAAGATTTGTTTGACCGTTAACGGTGCAAAACAGGGTATACATGCTGGTAATTGCTCAACTTGTAATAAATATGAATGAGTATAACGTGTATGCCCTATCCTGCACCGGGCTAGGACAACATCTTCTCGACGAATGGGTCTACTAAAAGGACGCCATCCTACGAATAACGGTTTAATGAAATGGAGTTTATTGTTCACCGACAAGTCCAAAGCCAGCAGAAAATAATAACATTATCAACTTTAAGAGAATTGTACTTTTCTAAAAGTTGAAGTAAAACTGGGTTATCATGTTTCATATTACCCAGTGCTTGAAGAGATGAAAGTGAATCTGACAAGATTACAAAATGGTCATCATCAGATTCCTAAATATAATTGAAGGCAAGTTCAATTGCCTTAAGTTCAGCTGAAAAGATAGAGGCTTTGTCAAGCAGGCGGCTCTTTATGCTG
Organism: Cyrtodaria siliqua; assembly: GCA_037043455.1. Lineage (NCBI taxonomy): Eukaryota > Metazoa > Mollusca > Bivalvia > Adapedonta > Hiatellidae > Cyrtodaria > Cyrtodaria siliqua. Next base: position 32,346 of record JAWPHD010007819.1, on the reverse strand, counting down.
TGTTTGTGAACAACAGCTGCTGCAGCTACCTTATCTCTATCTTTAGAACCATCTGTGTATATATGTTTAAAGTTACTGTATTTCGATTTAATTTCATTAAATTTGCTTTGAAAGACAGTAGGGTCTGTACTGGATTTGTTACTATTACAAAGATCAAAAATAATTGTTGGTATTTCCGAAGTCCACGGTGGAATTTGTGGTACTTTGTACTTGGCAATCAAATTTAGGTCGATTTCAGTGTCTCTTAATTTTGGCTTAAAACGAAGACAAAATGGTCGAATGGCCTTCGGTTTTCGATTAAAAAGAGGTTCATAACTAGGATTAAAACACGAAAGTCGAATATCGCTTAGCCGGTGCTAGGAGGCGTGAGAGGTGTTGCATCTATAACGTCCTCTCATGAACAGACTCAATAAAACCGAGTTTGCTGCTTTTCTCTCTTGTTTGTGTTTGTTGCTTTCAAGGATCACCTTTTGAGTATTTATATTCATATATGCTACATGATCACTCCCTTGAAACTGATGAAGCTAGTAAGTATCTAGGAGTCAAATGGACAAGTAACATGAACTGGAACCAACACATGGTTGGTAAAGACAATAGTATGCGGGCTCCTACGGAGAAACGTCAGAGATTTCAACAATTCTCTAAATGCTGCCACTTGCACAACCAGTGTTAACTCTGCTGTCAGGTGTCAGCGATCTGGGACCCACACCGTCAAGGAGACATCAATGCGTTGGAACAGGTGCAACGTAGAGCAACTCATTACGTGTGCAGCAACTGCAGGACAGGACCCCTGACTGCGTCTCTGACATGATACACGAACTCCAGTGGAAAAGTCTCGAGAAACGTAGATGTACGATTCCTCCAAGAAAGAAGACATCATGAAGTTTACACCAACTTATTCTGCCCTAGAACCATCAGGCTTTGGAACCAGTTTCCTATTCATAACATCAGTAGCCACCTTAGAGATTTAAATACCGCCCTGTCTGCCACACCTACTCTTCAGTAAGTCTTCAGTGCAGATGGGTATAGTTTTAAACTTTAGATTTATTTTAACCTTTGGGATGACTGTTGCGTTTGTCCATGCATAATCCCGCTGAACCAAATACGTTCTATGAATAACCCAGGTTTTATTTTGGAAGAAAATGTTGTTTTTCTTCAAATATTGTTATAAAAATCGCATGTGTTTCATTGACCACTGTTATCATTCTTTTTCAATATCTCTACAACAAACAACAGAAAAAAATATTTATTTCTAACAATTGCTTAAAAAAAGCATTTCGGCAAATATGGTTAAAAACTTTTCAAATTGGTTTGAATGATTCACTCAGCGTTTCAATTTGGTACACTATAAACAGATCAACCACTCTTTACTAATATATTGTTTTTGTTGTTTTTCTTCCCACAATAACATGTTTAATGTATGTCTAGCTTCAAATGTTGATTGACGTATATCACACGTCATTTAATATATATTCAAATCTTGTTGTATACAATATGTTAGACAAACAAGTCGATCTTTAAAAGTTCGATTTCGTGAACATTAATATAATGCGGGTAATCCTAAAAAGTTTTAAAAAAATGCGTGTACAAATACCTTCGTCAGTCAGGTCATTCTTTTAGTAACATTACTGTTCAACGATACTTACCCTACTGTTATCCCAATAAAACGGATCAGTGTAACTAAAGAAATCCCCATCATGAACTATTCTCTAACCAACTAGGCAGCATTAGTAGGCAATAAAAGTAAAACACAAAGATGCTCGTGTATATATAAATACAAAAAAATAATAGCCTAGAAAGCCATAAAGAACGTACTCAGTGACTTGGCGGAAGCCAGAGCAACAAGGGAATAAACAATTGAGGGCTCGACAAGACAAGACTGCAGACAAACAGCAAACGTCACCGTCCTTTTGGGCTTCTGGTTAAGGCGTCATCATAGGGTACTCAGCCTGTCCGGTCATCGCACAATCAAAGAGGAAAGCATAGTGGCGAACTGTAAATGAGTCCACCACCAAGCATGCAGTGCTTTGCAAAATTATAGGGTCATAACCTTTTGATAAACCTTTTAACAAGTTTAACAAACACAGTATGAAAGTGATCATGACCAAGGATCTTACGAATTTTGTACATCACGTCACCATAGAAGCCATGTTTTGATAGTCCTTTTCGCAGAAGAGTTCTAAAATTACTTTTATATTTGGAAAGAAGATCAGGGTTACGATAATACAATTTTGCAAAGGTTTTACGAAGATTATGGTAACGATAACCCTAATGGAGTAGCTTTTTAGTTCTACAAAGATTACGAATATTGAAGTCCTCAACTCGAGTACAAGCTCTAGAAAAACGAATAAGACATCCCATCTAAATAGGAATAATTAACAATAACACAATTAAAATCTTGTCATATATTTTGCTAATTATTTCAAGGTCAAACTATGTATTATTTGCAGAATCAAGGCTAGATAACTCACTTTGATTTCAAGGGTTATAACCAATCACAAATTTAGCTGATTCAACGACCCATCGGAGATGTTATGGATATATGACTACTGTGTAAGTTTGGTTAATATCGGAACACAAACTGTAGGGGCTAGAATGCACACAAAGCAACTTTATGCATTTTTGCAAATTCAAGGGCAGATAACTCTTATATTAGCTATCGAATATGGCTGATTCTAGAACTCCTCCGAGTTCATATGCATATATAACTATTGTGCAAGTTTGGTTAAGATAAAATGAAGGTGTGCACAATCCTCGCTATTAGCCTTTCTTCAGCGCCCAAATAAACCAGACAGTGTAAACAAAACTACATCGCATCAAAAGGAATTCTCTAACTATATATAAATTCCACATTCTGGGAAACTAACAAAATAAACACTAAGATGTTGTTGTAAAGCTATATTCAAAATACAAAATACAAAATAAGAAACATCGCAGGATGTATCCACAATTGTACTGAACAACCACAGCAGTTGCAGCCAAAGAGAAAAACAATATATGGTACGACCAGAAAACCCGAGGGACAAAAGCTCATTTACCTACCTCCCTTGGTCGGGGTTTCGGTTTCGGTCCTGTAAAAATTACTAATTTACTATAGTCATAACATACGCTGGCAATTACCATTACATACTGAGTTGCAAAAGGAAACTGGACACGTTGACAATTTTACTTTACACCCCTCTCCCCTTTATCAAGCGACGATTGATTCAACATATTGAAAAACAAATGACAAAATTATATTGGCAATAGAATGATGAAAATGTTGGTACCAAACATGACATATTCAATTTGGAATTTATACAATTAATTCTAAAAAGACTCAGTTCACTATTTCTTTCACAACTGAGCTTTGTACACAGACTGAGTAGATCATATTTTCGCAGTCAGGTCATGTATAGTGACTACTACAGTTATAACAAACAGGACAGTAGAATATTAAATAAAACGGTAATGTATTATTATTATATTATTATTATACCATATTTATATAGCACTTTTATCATACACAGTACGTTCAAAAGTGCTTAACAAACATAAAATTTAAGATATTTATAATAGTTATAAAAAGGTAAAAAGTAATAAGACACATACAAAGAAAAGATTAAACAAAATGGTAAAACAGGACTTTAAATAGCTGTTTATTTAAGAAATTATATGAGCTAATAAATGAAGGCATTTACAATTAAAATTAGTAAACTATAAGACATTTTTCATTATCCGAAATCAACATAAAAAAGGAGAAACATTAAAATCAAAACAATTTGGTTGAAAAATTATGATAAAAACAACAGAGGAGTATACGTTCAAATGTTTAATGCTTTTAAATGCAACAATTTTCTATTATATGTATAATAGTTTACTTTAACAAATTAATTGCCGTACATTCGGATAAATAAATGTGTTTTCAGCGATTTCTTCTAGGAAGACAGTGTGTTACAGTCTTTGATTCCGGCAGGGAGTGCATTCCATAGCTTCGGCGCAGCAATCACAAAGCATCGGTCACCGTATGTCACAGTATGACATCTTGGTACCACTAGTGGTACAGAGTCATTTTGGGACCTTAAGGTTCTACGCAGAACATCTGGAATGATCTATAAACATGTGTCTGATGTAAGCTGGCGATTCACCGTGTAAGGCTTTATATGTATGAGTCAGTATTTTTTACTCCACTCTGTACTGCACAGGTAGCCAATGAAGTTCTTTCAGCACGGGAGTGATATGATCGTAACGGGAAGTTCTTGTGATAAAACGAGCTGCAGTGTTTTGTACGTTTTGCAGTTTGCTTAAGATGGTCTTCGGCACGCCGTACAACAATGTATTACAATAGTCCAGTCTTGATGTAACCAGAGCATTGACGAGAGACTCGGTGGCATCAGTGGTCAAGTATTGTCTGATGTGGCCTATTTGCCGTAATCTACAGACCGAGTTCACATGTAGCTCCATGTCCATCTGTGAATCAAACTGCATCCCAAGATTTCTCACAGATGACGATGGCTTTATCTTGGAGTCTCCTACCTCAACAGATATCTCACCTACTAGATAAGAATTTCGTTTTGATGAGAACAAAATTACCTCAGTTTTATCAGTGTTCAGTTTCAACATATTGCTATGCATCCAACAAACTATGTACTTAAGACAGTTCTCAATGCGGCTCCTCGGCCTAAGCTTGAGAAACGCTATCTGATGGTTTGAAGCACAAATATAACTGTGAGTCATCGGCGTAGAAATGATGCTCAAGTCCATGGTTTCTACAGATTGAACCTACTGGTTTGGTGTACATAATGTAGTTTTTCGGTCCTAAAATCGAGCCATGTGGCACACTGTATTTCATCAGCACGGTTGGGACAGTTCGCCATCAATGATGACAGATGGTACGAATACTTCAAAACCTTATTCGACAGCAATGATAACTCAAACTCTACATTTCATGACAATGAATTAAGCGAAGAAGATTATAGCAGAGCTTTTTCAAGAGATCCCCGAAAATGAGATAGAATATATTATAATGAACTCGCCTATAACAAATGAAGAAATAATTGAATCAGCTAGGGCTTTAAAAAATGATAAAGCACCTGGACCTGACAAAATATTTACTGTTTTCTACAAGAATTGTCTAGATATAATTTTACCTGCTTTGAATACAATTTTCAATAGAATGTTTGATCTTGGAGAATTCCCTGAAAATTGGTCACATTCTATATTAGTACCCCTACACAAAAACGATAGGATGGACGACCCCAGTATTTATAGAGGAATCATGTTACTTGATGCTATAAGCAAAATATTTACACGGATTTTAAATAGACGTTTGACTTTTTACACAACTATCTTTGACAAGATATCAGAAGCACAGTCAGGTTTTAGAGAAGGATATTGTACGGTAGATAATGCATTTGTCTTAAGGGCAGTTATTGATAGATACTTGTCCAAAAAAGGTATGAAATTATTTGTAGCATTTGTAGATTTAAAAAGAGCGTTTGATACTGTGAATAGAGCAAAGTTGTGGTTTATTTTTTAAAAAGCCGGTGTTAAAGGTAAACTGTTTAAAATGTTATATAGTATATATAAAGTGTAAATTAAAAGCATGTGTAAGAAACAACACCAGTTTAAGTGATTATTTTCATTGTACTCAGGGTGTTAGACAAGGTTGTATTCTAAGCCCAATTCTATTTTCCATATTTATTGATGAACTTCAATATGAAATTGCAAACAGTGGTCTGACCGAAATCCAGTTATCACCGGATATTGTTGAATTATATATGTTAATGTTTGCAGATGACATTGGTCTTATTTCAGACACAGTGATTGGTTTGCAGAGACAATTAAACATTTTTCATCAATATTGTACACATTTGGAGGTAACAGTTAATCTTGATAAAACAAAGGTTGTTGTTTTTCGGAATGGGGGCCCTTTAAGCAAACACGAGAAATGGACACTTGGTGGTGAAAAGGTTAATGTTGCAAAAGAATATACATATGTAGGTCTATTATTTTCAAGTCAAATGTCTCTTAATCGAATGGTAGAGGAAATTCTATTAAAAGCAAACGTGTTCTTATTGCTCTTTTAAATGGCTTATATAAATTTGGTCCTTTACAATCACATATGTTTTTTAAATTGTTTGACACAAAAAATAAACAAATAGTTTTATATGGCTCTGAGATATGGGGTCTAGAACAATATAACAGTATTGAACGTATACAATATTATGCGTGCAAAAGATTTATGTACGTCCACAACAAGGCAAGTAATAGTGCCGTTCTTGGTGACTCTGGCAGATATCCACTATGGATGGAAAGTTATAACAAATGTATAAAATACTGGTTATGACTTATAAAAATGCCAAGTCATAGATATGTGAAGAAAGCTTATAACATGTTAGTTTATTTTGATACGTATGGTCATAGCAACTGGGTAACACAGCTAAGAATGAATCTTTACATGAACGGTTTTGGATACGTATGGGTAAGCCAAACTGTCGAAAATGAATCTCTTTTCCTTAAAGTGTATGTAAGAAGACTAAAAGACCAGTTTCATCAAACATGGTCCGAAAACATCCAGACTAACCAAACATTAGAAGTATACCGAGACTTTAAAACAGATTTCAAGTTTGAAAAATATTTAAATTGCCTTACAATACGAAAATTCAGGCATGCACTTCCATCTTTTCGAACTTCCTCGCATGACCTCGAAATAGAAAAAAAGGAGATACAGAGGTATTCCTAGGAATGGAAGGATATGCAAACATTGCCGAAACACCGTAGAAAATGAATATCACTTTATATTTGAATGCAAACTGTATGATGATTTAAGACTGAAATATTTATCAATACAATTTACACATACTTATTCTCTGTACACATTTAAATCATTGTTTTCAAATGAAAATCCATTAATTATAAAACATTTAGCCATGTTTATATTTCATGCTTTTCACAAAAGAACATGTTTTTTTAGAGACTTTGTGAATATGTTTTTTCGCGTTGATTGCCTAAAATATTGGTGGTTTTGTATATTAAATCTATGTATATATGTTGGGTTCACCAGTTACATATTTGTTTGTTTGTATATAAAATGCATTGTGTTATGGGCCGGAGGCCAAAATCGCAATAAAGAAATTGAAATCTTAGTCTGGCATTACGGGTCCGATCCGACTGGTTTTCGAACTTGTCCGAGCTTTTATTAATATTTGCTATTAGGCAAAATTAGGTAAAGATCAAATAATAAATGAAAGTGCTAGAAGGTTCAAAAGGCAGAAAATGGCCTATTTTAGAAAACCAAGGACCATAACTCCGATCTGGCAGGTTTTCGAACATGTCCAAGCTTTCATTAATAGAAAAACACTGACAAATATAGATATAAAAAAATTCGAATAGGAAAAGCAGCATTCAATGACGACAGTCAACCACAAACACACACAGCAACACACAAGGCAACTGTGACAAAGTCTTCCAGCGGCTGTACAAAGACTACATGCATAATACAGCATGCAATGTGTACAATATATACAAATGGAGTCTGGAGAAGGACAGGAGCCGTGTCTGTATGGACCTTTACCACTAATTGTATTTTTACAGTTCTTATGTTTGATAAATTGTATATATGTGTATATATGTATTGTCTATATTGTATTATGCTATTAGCCAAAGCAAGGTTATTGGTATGTGTTTACTTTTTGAATCTTGTTTACCTTAAGTCAGCAGTTGTCTTTTGATTTTGGTTGTTGTTGTTGTTCACTTAGATGAGCATGCATTAGCAAAGAGAGACTGAAACTTGTTCCAGTATATATAGGCGGTCTAACCTACCACGTGACCTTGCTCGTCCAATAGCATAATAGAATCATAGCATACTTCAGTGAAATGGCTCCATACATATGCCAATATATAATCCATTAGAAATAACAATATAGAATGCTTATGACATATTTTATTTGCTCTTATGATTAGCAAACAGAATTTATGAAGAGCAACTGTTATAAGCATAATTTGAAAAGAGAGCAAATCTATTTGATTAGTGGCGTAGGAAAGTTGCAGACTCTTTTGCCTATGCAAGAGAAAAATAGTTCCTGCTGATGCTGAATATTTGAAATAAACTTTATAAGCACTATGACGTGTTGCTCTTTACTTGCTCCCCGATTGTTTTAACAAACATTCATGAAACAAACAATAAAACACAATATACAATGTAATGAACAAGTTAAGACAACGTCCTTCAAGTAGGTCAAGGGAATTTGGAAAGTAGTGCAAGCCGCCATGGTTCAAAAGTGTATACACAAATAGAAAGTAGTGAGCATCAATAGAACTAATTTCCTGCATGTATTCAAAACATAAAAACACAAAAACAAAAACAGTGTCAATGCAATCATTATCGGAACCTGTGCACAGTTACAGTAATTACAGAGTTACGGGGTATGCAAGGAGCTCTTCAGTTATCAAAAAGTAAAATGGTAAATCTTATCTGAACGGAGAATTGTATGAATAAACAGCATGATAAAATAAGGTAAGTGCACTGGCACTAAATGAATGAATTTTCAGCTTGTTGTTTGATACACATGTAAAAATAAAATAGTTAAAAGTATATAATCTTTGTAGAATCGTCGATGTAACTTGTTGCATCATGGTACAGAAGTGGGTGGGGTACATCATATTGGTCCCTGAAAGAACAGTCCTTCATTCACTTGAATCACAAACCCTATGTCCCTCACACTACCAATAGCGGCTCTAGGCCGAATATGGCATTTTTCAACAAATCAAGAGCCATAACTCCAGTGAAACAAATCCGACCTGACTTGTTGTCGAGCTTACATTGATATAAATTTGGTAAAGATCCGGTAAATAAGGAAGGCCCTATCGTGTCCGCAATGCAAACGTTGAAGGACGACGGATGACGGACGACGGACAACTCGCCATCCCATAATCTATGCTGGCCTTTAAAACTTTATTTCGTGAACAATTTACAGTATTTTTATCCATCCTTGTATACATGTATCCATCAATCTCTGTTTAAAATTATATACAAAAACAATAATGTGGGGTATGGGTTAAGGTTAGTCATAGCATACACACGCCATTGCCAAACAGTATAATATTGGCCAGGCTATGTATAGCCACAGCAGTAGGTCTAGTAGCCAATTCAAATATATCACAGTAAACTATCAACTGCTCTAATTTACACTATTTTTTATCTCATTTATGTTATTATCAAGCACTTATACATAGTAAAAATTGAGCGGCTGTGTGGCTGATGCTAATATTGGCACAGTGTCTAAAATGTACTTAAAATAGAAACAATAATGTGAGTTAGATGGTCGCAACAACTACTGAAAACTTAAAAAATATTTTAAAAATTGGATAACAACCCGGATCATCTCTGGAGTGTACTGATTAGCACCTTCTCAACGTCGTTATAAAATCTGATTTCTCATCATATAATAATTGCATTATTTACAGTAAAATAAATTGATGAGTTTAACTAAAAAAGAAAGCAAACCAAGTTTACTGCATGTAACATAACACATAACACATTGTTAAGAACATGAAACATATTTTTATCCTGTTTTTTTGGAGAATATTACAACAGGTTTTGGCACTCACTCATATCATGTTTTATTGGAAAACAAAATAACAGTTTGTCTATTTCGTTTACATCTGTAAAATTAGGATATTCATGTCTTAGGGCTAGAAAAAATGTGCAGCCAGACCGGGGTTCGAACCCGAGACCATCGGACTACCGTTCCGATGCTCTACCGACTGAGCTAACCGGTCGGACAATGCAAATTCAATCTACCTGTTAGATATCCATAAACCGTGACACATTCCCCCTACAGACTGACATTCGTCCTCGAATTTCCATGGGTACAGAGAATCATTTCGAATGTTTCTCGGAGTTAACTCAGTCACGGAACCCCGTTGGGCGCCAAATGTCACAGGGCTAGAAAAATGTGCAGCCAGACCGGGGCTCGAACCCGGGACCTTCGAACTACCGTTCCGATGCTCTACCGACTAAGCTAACCGGCCGGACAATGCAACAGCAATCTACCTGTTAGATATCCATAAACCGTGACATACAGAAAGAGGCATTATCAAATTAGATGTTTCTAATATCATCATACATAATACATTCTAAAACAGCATGCATTTTGTCCTCCACCTTGTGAATAAAAAATGGACAAATCTAGCACGTCATTAAATAGATGACGTTTGCGGCTTTGCAATTTGTGATACTTTTGATTGTGTTTTAAAATTGATTTGAAATGCATAACGTTTTGTTTTCTTCCCTTTCGAAATGTTCGTACGCAGGTACGTGTCTGCGTATAGGCAGCTACGCGCCTGACTATCAAGGGCCCGCAATGAGAACATTTCCCATGTGGCGCCCCTCAGAACTAATGAGAATGAAAACATCAGCCAGCCGCTGAATTCTCCCAACCCGCAGAAGGATCAAATTAATGAATGTTTATTTTTTATACTAGTATAGCTAGTCGAATATCCCGAACCTTCACGCATGCTCTGTTGGAACTAACCACTTCCTCAGCGCGATTAAATTAATGAAAATACACTCTGTGATTTTATTATAGCCTAATAATCCTTCCGTCTGCAACTTGGTTGTCATATATTGTGAATGGCACATGTTAATATGATATAAACAAGATCTATCAACTATTAAGGTTTGGTGCCGAAACTTCTTGAAATATGTTGTTCTGCCTTAGCTTCAACAGTGAGTTCAATGCCGTTAATCGATGTGCATCGTAAATGGCTGGCGTCCGTTCGTCGTAGATTACCTAAGACCTTGATCAAGACTCCGCGTGTTTTATAGTTCATGCTTTATAATGGTGGAAATAAAAACAAGGGAGATAACCTGACACTGTAACTAGCAAGTATATGTAAGTGCATTATAATAGAGAGGCTTAGACAAAGAAAAGATGCTTTACGCAGCATCTATATTTCTATTTTGAAATAGACTCTGCAATACACGTGTGTTTGATAGTTAAACACATACACTGCAAAGTTGTCTAAAAAGCTTTTGCTTAGCTGCGTGGGTACTGTAGGCCCGGGCCTACGCCTAATTTTCAGAAATCGAAAGAGGTAAAAGTAAAAAAATGCAATAAAAATATGGGTTGGGGGGAGTGGTTGACGTGGGGGGCGGGGGGGTGGGGAAGAGGTGGGTGTATTTTCAAATACATTTGTGTACTTATCGTTATCTTTCTATAAATCTGAATATACGTCAGAACGCACGTAGTGCATTTTAACATAAACTAAATAATAATAAGAGGGAGCCTTCTCACGAAGTCCACTTAGATATGTTAAACATTGGGCCTATGATCTCAATTGGTCCTAGCTCCGCCCCTGAAAAGTAGATTTATTTTCTTTTTTATTTACTTATCCCTGCGAAAAAGGTTCATGAACTAACACTAGGTTCTAGAACTGTTCTAGAAATTGAAGAACTGTTCTTGAATTGAATTGGGGTTTTACGGCGCACCAACACAAGAAAGTTTATATGGCGCCAAACAGGGATGAACAAACCCTAGACCATGTTGGTAACTCGGAGATATGTACCACACCTGAGCACATAATATTACCAAAATGTCAAATTTCATAAACACACACATATTGTTCAGCAGACTCGAGGATTGTTTTAAATATTAGATAGTATGTATACATGCGATAAAATATAAATTTACAGTGTGTATAAGTATTCAAGAAATATTGAAAATAAAACAAAATCAGCGTCGTCGAGTCAAGCTCCGCTGTGGTCTGTATTCGGACCACATTGAGGCATGACTCGACTACGCTGATAAAATCAAATGCATAAAACGGGTAAGTCCACATTGTGCAATAACATTTATGTTTTAATTAATACATGCATCTATAGTATCTAACGTTTAAAACAAGTTTCGAGTTCGTTAAACAATATGGGTGCGTTTTTAACTTGGCGTAAATTCTCTGGTCCATAATACAAACAGTAACTGCATATAGGCCATTATAGGCATATAGCGTCCGAATACATGTCCAGCTCAACCCATAACGTCTATAAATGTTTCCCTGCAACTCCTATGCCTACATGCTGCATATTCCGCCGATAAGTTACATAGGCGGGCAATAGGCCTATAGGCCTAATATAGCCCTTTAAAATTAAATTGAAATATGTGCATCAACCCCTTAATAATATTCTCATTGTTTTCTGTATTTCACGCTTTTTTGGAGAAACGATTGAGCTGCAACATAACGATATTAAATCGTCTTATCTGAATAAGTGAACACATTTTAAATATGTTAAGTCGATGGGTTTTCCAAGAAATAAATTATAACACTTATAAAACTGGGTACTTTTGATTTTATCAAGTAGGTTGGATAAGTGCAGCTTTCGATGCTCCTAATTCTAAAAGATGCCAACTAAAATCATTTTAACATCATGTTTTACTAGCATTACCACTACAAATGCGTTAGAAATTTTCGAAATCTGTGATGATAACGCTGAATTACAGTTTCTTGATTTTGGATTTGTAGGGGAAACCTTTTTTTAACCTTTAGCACACTGGATTTGATATATCTTGAAAACAAAACACAACATTTTGAATTTGTATGCGATAATTGTTTTTTATCTTCGGAAAAGCAAGCATTGTGGTATAAGGAAAAAATGTGTGAGCCGCAACCTACATGTATATATGGAGAAAGAATGAGCAAACTACCACAAAAATAATCTTAAACTATCTAAGTGGGGACCCGGACGTTAAATAAAAGTATAGATTTTAAACGAATGCATCGACATTCCCAATAAAGAACACATTGAGGAACGATGAAAACATTTTTTTCAGAATAAGTTCGATCATTTTGAAGTAAGGAAACTGTTACTTCATTGAATTTAACACTGATTTCGATGCATTTAATACTTTTCAGCATTAAAATGCGTATTGTTATAAATACGTACATAACAATTATGTATCATCAGAAGTGGAATTATTAGTGGTTAATAAAAATTCCTTACTTTTCAAAATCGGTTGAGAAAAGAACATTTTGCAGCCAAAATGTTTTGTTTTTTTGGTGGTGCTTTTTGCATGTAAGTTTCTGGTTACTGAGATAGCAGAAAATTAAGAAATCTCAAATAATTTCAGTTAGCCTGAATATTTTACTATAAAACTACTTTCAGAGTGTCTGAATTTACATTTATCAACACATTAAAACATTTCTGGATAAAAAATATATAAAAATACTAGTTTTCAAATTGTTGATGATTTCAAACAAGCGCCCCGAACATTACAGTAGGAAACATGCATTCATACAAAAGATCTGTCATTTCCATTCACCCTCCTGGGAATAATAAGGAAGTGTCGAATGTTACAAAAGTTATTTTATTATAATGATTGAATGAATATATCTATTCAAATGAACATGTTAATTTTTATTTTATTTATTAATGGGCATTTGTATGTTACCAATAACCCAATTAACCGACACGGAAATTAAACATAAAACATAAAAAGCAGCATTGTTATTGTCGAAATTAATACATCAACAACGGTGGTCGCTTTGGCATGTTAACATCTTCGCCTTCTCCTGCCTGCTTTCTCCATTATGTTTCTGGTTGCGCCGTTACATAAGCTCCTTCCTGGACCAACTCCATACTTTTTATCGACATGAACATCCTTCATCAAATTAGATATTGTTTTCCCACTCGTAGCCTTAGAGCCCGTCCTTTTCCATCTGAAATAAACAATGTGATTATATTAAACACATGTGAATGAAACAACTCTTGCAAACGTGAGGCCTTCTACAACAGAGTACGCACATTTAGATATATAACCAGTTTATAGAAATAGGCCTAGAGTTTTACTTCGAGATGTGTGACTGCTGTTACAATTAGTAGCCTTAAAATCGTATTATAGTATGATTTACACTGTCTTGTCTATTTGGGCGCTGAAAACAGGATAATAGCGAGGCTTGTGCGCATATAAAATTAATTCAAGCTAACCAGTAGGCCTTATTGCCTACTGACCGTTATAAGTCGGTAACCCTGTCTTCACCACCCTTTCTGTTGTTTTGTGTCTCCTTCATTGTACTTTCAAGTCATTGTTTGCAGTACAGTGTGGACCTACGATGTCATTGCGTTCGGACGCTGTGGTTTCTATAGGACCCTATATCTCATTTTTACCTTTATTTCTACTAATAAACAAAAGAGCGGAAATGGCAAATGAAATGGAAGAAAATATTTTGTCGGATGCACATTAATTTTATAGAAAAAGTTATAAAATTGAGCAAAAAGAATATCTTCTTGCAACTGAAAGAACATAATGGCAATATGTATAAACACGACTCAAATATACCAAGATACTATCTGATTGAAGAATGGGGCTCAATTTATTTTATTTGGGTACCTATATCATTTAACACCATGTTGTAAAACTAGTTTTATATATATTAATTCAGTCATTCTTAAAGCTTTGATCCACTACTGTATAATGTAAACATACCGAAGAATCTTGTATAACATGCTAGGTAATTCTCCGTAAACAAATCATTTTGCGGGGTCTTTTTAATATTCGGATTTTGTTTGCAGAATTGTGAACTTTTTTATACTCTTTGCCTTTGTAAAATCCGAGATCTGATTAAAGTAATTAACAATATGTCAAACCATTTTATCAAAATAATCCCATTTATGATTCGTTATAATACATGTTAATATGCATTCAAACATTTAAAGTTATATTTGACCTTGTCCAACAAGTGTTTTGTGTGCTTCGGAAATAGAACCAGCAGGGGTAAATACTATTATTATGTATGAAAATCAATGAACAGTATCTAGATTGCATCCATCATAAGTAAAAGATAAATTTCTAGGTAGTATAAGGTCTTTCTAAAAAAAAACACCCACATATCTACTATTTTTGGTGAATTTGCCAGCAATTACAAGGTATGACAATATTCGCTTAAACAATTAAAATAATGCTGAAGTTCTTTACAACAACATATACATGTATCGTTTGCTAATTCCTCTGGATGTGGGCTTTATTGTTACATATTTCCTTTTGATGGATATACTTTTATGTAGGCATACACTGTTTTGTCAACTTGGCGATGAAGACAGGACAATTGCGAGGTTGTATGCATATAAAATCGATTTAAACTAAACAGTGGGCTATATTGCCCACTGACCATTCTAAGTCCGTAACCCTGTCTTCATCATTCTTTATGTTGTGTATTGTCCTTTTCATTGTATAGTTAATTTGCTCTTTGTTTGTGGTTCGGTGTGAACCTACGGTGCCAGTGCGTTTGGGTGCTGTGGTTTCTAAAGGACGATTTTCCTTATGTATACTCTTTTTTCTACAGTATTTGCAAATAGTACAATATCATCTACATAACAATAATATCAAAATATTAAAATGTACCAGCAACGATTCCATTAAAACCTTTGTTCGGAAAGGTATTCTAAAACATGTATAAACACCAACAACAAAACTGGAGATAAGATTATCTCTGGCTTACACATACTACATACTGTTGTAATAATTTCCAATCGATCAATAAACAAATTGCATATTGTTATTAAACATATTCTTTATACTGACAAAGTCTGCTTGAATAACGTTTTGGCTATGGTAATCATTTAGATATTTTTTTGTTGTTTAGTATAAATTATGTAACAGTTTGCAACAATTTTATTTAATTAAAATAAAAAAAAAGGCTTAAATATCTTACTGGTCTGACATATGCTTTGCATTTGTTACAACGGTGCTTGATGCTTTCCCATAGTTTGCACCTTTGTGTATCAACCAGCGGCCACCCTCCTGAGTAGCGGCGACAACTCCAGTGTTAATTCTAGCCTTTCCTAGTAGCCCGGATAATGGCCTGAAATTTTAAATTCAATACATTAATATTGTTAAATCTGTTTGAACCAGATGTAACTTTATCGAAAAATAACAGTTTTATACATGACACGTCATTTCGTTGGTTAATTTAAACATCTCAATGGGCGTAAATACTGTTTTGTAGCATGTCCGTTTCAGCTCTATTTCAGTTATTCTAACTGTTATTCTTACTGTTATTCTGGCAGGTGTTATTTTCAATTAAACGATTGACACCTATGCCTGAACAAAGAGAATTTTCGGTGATCGTGCTACAATAATCTAAAGCCAAAACTGATGACACAATATTCACTACAACAGTATAGAAGCAGTATCAAGAAATGAACAAATGGAAATTGTATGACAAACCTGTATATTCGCGATAAAAAGAAATGGACCGGAGTTAATAATTGATGTTGAACACTGAATAGGCGTCGTGATGTTGTACTTTATATACCACTGGAAATGTTTAAGATACTTAAAAAGCCGAAAACTGTATTAAACTAGAGAAATAATATTGTAAATGACCTAAGGGTCAGTGTTAAAATCGTGCAAAAGTTTTAATGATAAATGAGACACAATACATGTCGTATTTTTTTTAATAAGTACATCATCGAATAGAGGCGCTTGTTAACAATTTAATATTTTTAGCTCGACTATTCGAAGAATAAGAGAGCTTATGTAATCACCCCCGGGGTCGGCGTCGGCGTCGGCGTTGGCGTCGGCGTCGGCGTCCCACGTCAAGGTTTGCGTGTAAGCTGTGTTTACAAGTCTATATCTCTTACATTTATTATCCTAGCACAACCAAATTTGGCCTTAGCAATATCTTAAGGGCTTCATAAGCAATTTTGGTTCCTGTAACCCATGGGCTCCCATGGAACCAAAATTATGATAGCCCATAAAATGTGTCCCATTTCACATCAAATTTTGCGTGTAGGCTGTGTTTACAAGTCTATATCTCTTACAATTCTTACCCTAGCACAATCATATTTGGCCATTAGCTTTCTTATAACATTATCTTAAGGGCTGCTTAAGTAATTTTGGTTCCTCTAACCCCTGGGCTCCCATGGAACCCAAATTTTGATAGCCCTTAAAATATGTCTGTTTCACATCAAATTTTGCGTGTAAGCTGTGTTTACAGGTCTATATCTCTTACATTTCTTGTCCTAGCTGAACTAAATTTTGGAATTGGTTTCCTTATAGTATGTTGTAAAGGGTTGGGTAATTAATTTTGTCTTCTGCAAATTCTGGGCTCCCATGGAACCCAAATAGTGATGGCCGATAAAATGTGCAATAAAGGCAGATCTAGGTTTGCATGTAAGCATGTATACACTAGTCAAAATTGCTAACCGATCACTTGTTATTTTCTTATTTATTTGTCTCAGAAAAATAAAATAAATGTGAAATTGGAAATAAATGTATTGAAAAATGTTCTATAAGTAATCACATCAGTAAAGCAAAGTATTTTATGAATTTCAAAGAAGTTTATTGTATCGAAATTCATAGATACCAGTAATTTCAAAATTTACAAAAATCAATATCGCGTATGACAGCCGTTTGCGTGTACAACAGCTAAACAGCGTTGTCGCATGGAATTTATGTAGTTATGTAGAAAACGCTGAGGTATGTTATTCCAAACATTGACAATGTCCCTTGTGAGGTCAGCAATATTTTGTTGCCTTGGTAACTGTCGCACACGACGGTCGATTTCGTCCCACACATGTTCGATTGGATTTAAATCCGGACTACATGGCGGCCACTCCATTATTCGAATGTTGTTGCCCTGAAGTAGCTGACGGGTAGTTCTTGCAGTATGGCAAGGTGCATTGTCTTGCATGAATGTCATCCCACGGTTAGCGCGAATATGGGGAATAAGCGTTGGTCGAAGTATTTGTTGCTGGTATTGGTCTGCGTTCAGGTTTCCTCGAACAACCACCATATCAGTTTTAGTGTGCAAACTAATACCTCTCCAAACCATCATTGACCCTCCTCCAAAATGAGATCTTTCGTTGACGCAATTATCCGAATATCGTTCCCCATGTCGTCGATAAATTCGCTCTCTGCCGTCAGACTTCTGAAGATTAAATCTGGACTCATCTGTAAAGGCGACATTTGCCCAGTCTGCTCTGGTGAACCTCAAATACCTTTTGGCCCACTGAAGCCGAATTCGCCGGTGTCTTCCAGTCAATACTAATCCCACAAAATGTCTTCTCGCTCTCTATCCCATGATCCGTAGTCGATTTCGTACTCTTTGATCACTCACGTTTCTATTATGGACGCCTATTGATCGTCTGGCAATATCTGTCGCTGTTATTCTTCTATTACGAAGGTGTGTTACAAGGATGTAGCGATCTTGACGCTGCGTTGTCACACGTCTTTTTGGCCTTCGGTAAAGGTCATCAACACTTCCGGTGCGATTGCACTTGAGCCAAAGGTCGTAAATTGTTGAAAAACGTCTGTTGACTGTTCTGGCTACCTATAAATATAAAACAACTCATTCTTGCGACTTTTTCAGAAATAATGAACATGGTTAGACAGAATCATGTACGAACGAACAAACGAAGTGACGGACGGACGGACGGACAGACAAGTAAACTTATGAATAAACTAACCTGCCAGAAGGATGAGGAATATTATAATACACAATACTGGACTTGAAAAAGAGAAAATAAAACGTTGAAAATCGATTAAAAAATTTAATAAAAATGAACAAATTACGCAATGTCCTTTACCTGCCGAATCGAAGTACCAGCAATAATCATACCGACGGCCCGTCCACGCTCTTCCGTTGTCATCCGACGCATTTTTTATTTAATTTTTAGTAAGTTTTTGTTTGGGATAGAAACGATAAACAATTCCGAGAACACAAACACATGTTCAAATCTTACCTCGTGCAGCACGGGATAATAATGCGATTTCGCGCCAAAATAAGCCACGTGACCGGAAGTGCGGATTTTGAAGTAACAAAATGTATTGATCGTTTTGTTTGCTGCTCATATTTATTTGTATGAAATATCAACTCAAAATATACAATATTTGATATAATATTCCAAATAATAAAATGACCGGTTAGCAATTTTGACCAGTGTATATCTATAAATTTGGTTTGGGATTTCTTATAGCATTATGCATCTTATTCATACTTCACTCATCTTGGGGCATGGGCTCCCTCCTCCCCCAGTCCCCACTCCACCCCCGCCACCCCCACCCCTCCACAACTGTTTTTTTGTGTTTTTTTTATCTTTTTATTTTTACATTTTTGTTTACATATTTCTGTGTTGTTTTGGTCGATTCTTACACATAGATGTTGCCCCCTCATCGCCATCCCTCCCACCCACCCCTGCCTCTCCCCTTCGCCCCCACTTGAAACTCTTTTTTTTTAATTTTTTTTTACATATTTCTGTGTTGTTTTAGTCAATTCTTACACAAATATGTTGCCCACTCATCCCACACCCCAAGCCCCCCGCATCTCACCCCACCAGACTTGAAACTATTCTTTTTTTTTTTTTTTTTTTTTACATATTTCTGTTTTGTTTGAGTCAATTCTTACACATATATGTTGCCCCCTCCCCACCCCCACACCTCATGCACCCCCCGCCTCTCACCACCTACCCACACCTTTTTTTTTTTTTTACATATTTCTGTGTTGCTCTTGTCAATTCTTACACATGTTACCCCCTCACCCCCTTTCCCCTCCCCAGCCACCCCCCACCACCACACACTCGAAACTAGAATATGTTTATTTAATTAATTTTTATTTTTACATATTTCTGTGTTGTTTTGGTCAATTCTTACACATAGCTTCTTACACATAGCTTCTTACAACATATATGTTGCTCCCTGTTCCCCCTCAACCCCCCAACTTTTTTTTTAACATATTTCTGTGTTGTTCTGGTCAATTCTTACACATAGCTATGTTGCCCCCACCTCCCCTCCCTACCCTACCCCCACGCTCGAAATGGAATATTTTTATTTAATGTTTATTAATTTTTTACATATATCTGTGTTGTTTTGGTCAATTATTACACGTAGCTTCTTCCACATATATGTTGCCCCCTGCACCCCATTCCCTGCCTCTCCACCTGCACCCCCCCCCCCCCACTCCCCCCACTCGAAATATTTTTAATTTGATTTTGTTTTACCCTTTATCTGTGTTGTTTTGTTCAATTCTTACATAGCTTCTAACATATATATGTTGCCCTCCCCACCCCCGACTCTCCCCTATCCCCACTCAAAACTCGATTTTTAAATATATATTTTTTAAATATTTTTGTGTTGTTTTGGTCAATTCTTACATGGCTTCTTACAAATATATATTGCCCTCACCACCCCCACTACCCCCACCACCCATCCCACCTCTCCCCCACCCCCACCCCCACCCCCCACCCCACTCAAAACTCGATTTTTTTATTTTATTTTTTTTACAGATTTCTCTGTAGTTTTGATAAATTCTTACACATAGCTATGTTGCGCCCCCAACCCCACCCCACATTGTTTTAGCCTTGTTTTCTGATGGTATATACTAGCTATATAATTTATTATTCTCTGAAAAATCGAATAGTCGAGCTGCGCTGTTCTCCGACAGCTCTTGTTTAATATTAATAATTTGCTCTTTGTTTATGGTACAGTGTGGATCTACGGTGACACTGCGTTCGGGTGCTGTGATAGGACCATTTTTCTCATTTTTTAAAACCCGAACACCGCTTTTAATTTGAACGAAAACGATAAAGAAAAAATAACACCAAATACCCAAAGGTCCGTGTAAAGTATGCATTACATTCGACATGGGAATATCCGCCGCTATTATACAGTTCACGTTTCCACTACGTGATTTGTGATATCATTTTCTCTGTCATTTTTGGCTAGAATTTCAAAACGTCTATGTATGTCAATTCAGCGATATATGCACGTTAGTAGTAATTTGTATATTAAGGTTAACTAATCCCCAGCGGCCTTTGTTGCCACTCTCCGTTCCAAGGTGGTAGCCCTATTGTCAACCCTTTTGTGTTTGTGGTGTCTTATTTTGCCTTTTATTTATCTTTAAAGTAGTTCTTTGTTTTTGTGTGTGCTTCTGGATGACTGTCTCCTTGAATGCTAATTTTCCTGTTCGAGTTTTATATCTACTTTTAATTAACTTCAATTATATCTTCTTATCCATTTTCTTTTTTACCGAGTATATATCTAAAATGTAACATTACTAACACGATCAAAGGTACGTTGCAAAGATCCCCAACAGCATATACATGAACATGTACTGACGGTCAATAAAAACACACCATTAACTCCATATGTTATTGCTGTTGGATTATTCGCAAACCATTTGGAATAAAAATGCGGAACCAATTTTTTGTAATTTTTCAAGTATTTAATCTTGATACCAAGCTTGTCTTACATGTTTGTTTATAGGTTTTTATAAACAAGCCGTTACTCAGTTATTTATCTTGTCATTTAGCATTGTTTACTTTGGATAATCATAAAAAGAAACTAGTCCACTAATTTCAACATGCATTAATCTGTTACTCAATAAATTCCATTTAATTTTACTGGCTTTTGTTTAGTTTGACTTCTGACAGTATTATATAATGAATGTTTCCGAGAAAATGTTTTGTTTGTGCGATGTAGCTGAAGAAACCCGGAAATGCACGTGCATTTCATGACAACAATGTGGAATGCGCTAAATCAAGATATGCACGTTAAAAATGTTAAATGTCGACTCTTTATATGCATATATTTATATATATATAAATACTCGTTTTTTCTTCTCGAAAACATAATGTCGGTTATAACTTTCTCATTTCTTGATATTTCTTCATCAAACTTTCAATATATACTCATCATGACAACATCGACATGACCACAAAATATAAAGGTCAAGGTCACATTTAAAATCATTACATGGATTAAATACTCATTTATTTCATATAGCTCAATCCTTTCCTTAACCGTACACGACATTGTGTTGCGGAAATCAGGTAAAGCAGGCTGATATAAAACGTATACTACTTGTATCGAGGCGACGAGATCTGTCATATGGTACCTTGGCAATTAATACGGTATCATGACTTGTAATTGACATAAAATGCTACTAGCATTGACGCAGCCTCCGCGTCATCGACCCTAGCTCCGTCTCATTGACTCTACCCCTTGCCGAAAATTGACGTACTCTGTTTTCTGATAAACCAGTTTAGTACTGAGTAATGATTACATGAAAGGCTTTTCATCTCGCCTAAAAAACAGCTGACTTCCATAAATAAATAAGAATATGCACCGAAAAGGTACGATCTGTCGAAGAAAATATACACACCTTCTAATCTTATAAAATACCTGCGCGTAAAATCAAACAATAATTTGTAATAATTTCGCAACTTAGACATACTTTGAACACACATAATTGGATTACCATTCCCCGATTTTTGAAATAAATCGTTGGATTTATGATATGATGAAAAACAACGACCTGAACTCACCTTTATTTTGTCATTTTAATCATTGTCACTGCCTCGGAAGTGTCATTGACTCTCGTTTTCTGATATCTCCAAAATGTGCTAGAGTCAATGTTTAGTACCCGTGTTATAGGGAGGTATGTGTAAATGGCATGGGCGAATTAGAGTCTGCTGCTAATCCTGTTTTAAATAGTCGGAAGTCCTATTTTAGCTGTACTGTACGACTGTATATATTGACACATACATTGTATCTTTTGATTGTATTTAAGCGCTGGTCAAGCCGGAAATCGAACCTACAACCTTCCGATACAGAGGTGGGCAGGTATTTCAGTGTTTTGGTGAAGTCTGTTCATTGCAGAGTACTCAAATGCCAAATTGTCGGAACCAATCAGATTTATTCCGTAGTAGTATATCGTATAATATATTTTGAAATAGCTTAGCATTGTATAGTTTAAATAAAATTGCCTTATATAAGGCTCGAACCCAGAACCGAGGTTCAGTATACACATAGTAGACGATGCTCTAACCGACTGCGACAAAGGCCAAGGGGCAGCTGTTTAGCGCAGTTGGTTTGACAAGTTGAGCTAATGATGTAACCGACTGCGACAAAGGCAAAGGCGCAGTCGTTTGGCGCAGTTGGTTTGACAAGTTGAGCTAATGGTGTAAAAAATACATGTACATAGAAGGTTGCATGAGGTTGCTTGCATGAATTGTTAAGAAGAATGAATGAAATAGCTAACAAACTGGTCATGTTTCGAAACACATCAGCCTTAAATGATGGTTCATTGAACTACGAAAAATCAGGACCCGTTTTTACCTTGAATGGCTTTCGACCTTCGTAACTTGCTTGTTATACAGGGTGGTCAGTGCTCTTTTGTTCTGACAAAAAGTGATACAATGACTGATATATTAATGCACGTGACTCTATGCAACGTAAAATGAAACACCACGAATTCGTGATAATAATTGATTTAAATATAAAACTGCGTTTGACATGATCAATGTATGTCTAAATAATAACGTTGACTGGTTATGATTTTATTTAAAAGTGATGCACCAAAAGCAACAAACACAGACGTTTGATAACTTTTGAATGAAAATAGATAAGATGACGCAATATTTGAACATAGTGCATCAATTAAAAAACCCGGCTCTTTTGTATATGTACTGTATGCGATTTGGAAGACGAATATCACATTATTTTAAAATGCCATTGTTATACAGGAATCCGCAAAAATTATATTAAAACTATTATTATAATAGACCAAGAATGTTAAAATTATTAGACTTACTTCAGACAAAATAATAAAATTATTACCAAGTTAGCATATTATACGAGTAAAGCTTTATCTGTAAGAAAATCATTTTTGAATATTTAAAAAAACAACAGTTAATTAGATATTTTTGTATTTACAACCTCTGCTCCTCATGTAGTAGTTGTTTTCTATATAGATTGCTCTAAATAATGATAAAACATATAACTTTTGTAGAATCACGTGACTTATGAACAATTGTATGTATGTATGTGTAAATGAAGATGTACGTATGTACAAGTTAAATACAATAAAATGTATGTTCTGTTCTGTTCTGTATATTAATTGCTAAGTGGTTAGTACATCCACTTTGAAGGATCCACTTTTGTTGTTAACAGTCTGAGAGCAGGCTTGAACATGTTCAATAAAGGTCAAGTTTCATCAATAAGTACTTATGACTTCTCTACACTATATACAACCTTACCACATCATCTTATTAAAGACAAGCTAATTTCTCTTATTCAAAAAACATTCGCTAGAGAAAATATTACATTTTTGGCATGTAATAATATTAAAGCGTCTTTTACTAACGGCAGTTTAGACAATTATACTATGTGGACTTGCTATGAAGTTTGAAAGAAGCACTCATCTTCCTATTAGATAATATTTTCATCAGGTATGGTACCACCGTTTATAGACAAAATGTTGGTATCCCTATGGGTACAAACTGTGCACCACTTGTCGCAGATTTGTTTTTATTTTTCTATGAAAGGGATTTCATGTTGAGTCTTTCACCAGATACCCAGGCAGATGTTATTGAAGCTTTTAATGACACCTCTCGGTATCTGGATGACATACTGAACATTGACAACCCTTTCTTTCCAACTATGGTTGATAATATTTATCCTAAAGAACTTTAGCTTAATAAAGCTAATATTTCTGATAATAACGCTTCTTTACTTGATTTAGATCTCTCAATTGAAAATGGTGAAATAATTAGCATAATCTATGACAAGAGAGATGATTTTAATTTTGACATTGTTAATTACCCCCACTTGGATGGGGATGTTCCCCGGGCAACTTCTTATGGGGTGTATGTGTCTCAACTTATTCGTTTTTCAAGAGCTTGTACTCGAGTTGAGGACTTTAATATTCGTAATCTTTGTATAACTAAAAATCTACTCAATCAGGGTTACCGTTACCATTAACTTCGTAAAACCTTTGCAAAGTTTTGCAAAATAACGTAGCCCTGATCTTCTTTCCAAATATAAAAGTAATTTAAGGACTCTTCTGCGACAAGGACTATCACAACCTGACTTCTATGGTGATGTGATTAATAAACTTCGTAAGATTCTTGTGATGTCGTTTGCATTTTTAATTACGTTTGCCTTCTCGTTTGTCTGTTTGCGTGTTTGTTTTTGTGTTTTGTGGTTGATTGTCGTCCTTGAAATATTTTTTATCTTTCTTGAGTTCTACGCTATTAATCATTATTGTGAAATTCATAGAAGAAGATATAAACGGTTTGAACCAACCATGCCAACCTCCAAAACTCAAAACTGGAGCGTCTAAATAAGAATATCTAATATCATAATTCATTTTACGCATATTCAATCACGGGTATTTTAAGAATCCGTGAATAAACCCGTACTTTTAATCGGCACATATACATTATTAATATATGATCAGAACACCTTTTTATTGTTTTGATAAAAGGTTTTCACGGTAGTATAATTTTGCCGTTCTTTGTCGGGCTACATGCTACATATGTCTATATATATACATGTAGAAGTTGTCTCTTCTATTGTAAAAAATAAGTACGGAATAATCAACAATTCATGTTAGACCCATTATTGTGGCAATCCTCTTTAAAACAGGCAGAAAACGTTTGATATAGGAAGTAAAAGACAACAACAAATATTACCTTGCTGCTTCCAGAGGAGGAGCTCTGTGGAATAAAAAATACATTTTGAAATGTAACAATATCATTATGTATGTACTCTAAATGTACTCAGTACGTATGTACTCAAATCGTGCAATACTTTATCATGTTTATTATTGCGTCGTATGTTTTATTTGTTTATTAGAGACACAATTGTTGTTTCAAAACGGAGAAACATATTCCGGACTAAACTACACTCATTTGAAAGAATTCATTTTTATAACGTTTTATTAACTACTCGTGTCTCCTGAACAACTAGTAAAGCATTTGCAGAAGAATGCGAAATTTGGAATTGATGGAAAATAATAGGAATAATTATTTTAAATTACTTGTTTATATATACTGAAAGGAAAAAGAAACGTAGGGTGCGTATTTCCGCTATATATTGCATATACTGCACACTTAATTCCATATATATTCCAAGGAAATCCCAAGATGTCTTGTAAAAAAAAAGTGCAGTTAGTTAGAGAAAGGCACAACCGTGATGTTGTAGACGTCTTAATCACAGTACACGTTGTAACAAGAAATTCATAAATGCTGAAGTTCCTCTTTGAAAAATTGAGCCAGTTCAGTACTGTATTTAAAGTTGTGATTGCAACAGTTAAAGCCTAAGTTTGCTCACCTGCTTGAGCCAAATGCGCATTCTGACGATAATGAAACTTTAAAAGGGTAACCATTGGTGTGTTCAATGCTGTTTAAACCTTCTTTCTAAAAGGACAGGCCTAATGTCGCCCTGTACCATTCGATTAGCAGTAGCATATTAAACATACAATATATAGCGGAAATACGCACCCTGCGTTTCTTTTCCCTTTCAGCATATTTAAACAAATATAAAAAGATCGGACTGGGAAAGTTACATTTAAGGAGGACAGTCAACAACAAAACACAGAAACAAACACGCAAACAGACAAACAAGAAGGCAAAATTAACAATAAATGCAACCGACATCACAAACACAAAAGGGTTGATAATAGGGCTACCGCCTTGGAACGATCAGCGGTAAACAATGCTGGTGCAAATTTGGTCAGAAGTGCTGTGCTTTAATTACAAAGTCATGAACAAGAGAAATTTTAGAAAGGCACTAGAGCATTGCTTGTACATAGTTTTGTATAATAGGTAGTACTGTCTTGTGTAAACCTGTAGTCTTGTACACTATTAATTCTAATCTCAGTATAGCTACCTTATGCATCATAAACAGGCTTGCCACCAAATTTTGCTTTCAATATTCAAATTTTCTAGATTTTGACTGTATGTTTGGCATGGGAAGAAAATGTGTTCTGTCAAATAAAACTATTCGTTAACCATAGTTAACCATGGATTTAATAAGTCACGTTGTTCACACTAAAATAATTGAACTAGAAACAAATTGTCCGCGTGCGCAAAGTATCCGAACTGTAGTTTCCAGACTGTTGAAAGTATTTCTTTGTGTTTTTTATTATAATAAATGTGTCGTTATAAGTGTTAATTTCAGAAAGATTATGCTGTTACATATGACTTTTTATATATACTACTCAAAATAATTTAAGGGTCACAAAATAGTACAGTAATAAATAATTACTTAATCTTTAATATTATGGATTTCATATTCATATAACAAGTTCATAGATGTGTGTAACGCAACAATTGTAAAAGTGTAAACTAGATCAGCATTCCTGTGAAGTTTCATGAAAATGTGTCAAGTAGTTTCAGAGGAGTAGCTGCTACAGGTTTTTACTCTTATATAACTCTATGTAAACAACGATGGCCGGGGCAGCCATGTTTAAAGTCGAATCAAAATAATGTTCAACAATCATGTCATGCTGATCATTTTAGAAAAAAAATCCCATATCAATATCACTTACAGTTTTCAAGAATTAGTCGCTACAAATTTGTTTTTTTAAAAATATATCATTAGCCGTGGCGATCATCTTGATTTTCCGGTCCGCCTGAAATTTTGCTAGGATCAACTAGACTTCAAGAGCAACATTTTTGTGAAGTTTCATGAAAATGCGTCACGTAGTTTCAGAGTAGTCGCTACAGTTTTTATTATATAACTCTATGTAAACAAAGATGACCGTTGGCGGCCATGTTTAATGTTGAATCAAAATAATTTTCGACAAGGATCAACATCATGTCATGCTGATCATTTTAGAAAAAGTCCCATAGCAATATCACAGTTTTCAAGAAGTAGTCACTACAAACATGTTTTTAAAAAATCTATTTTTAGCTTTGGATGCCATCTTGGATTTCACATCAGCATGAATTTTTGCAAGGATTAACTAGACCTCATGGGCAACATTTCTGTAAAGTTTCATGAAAAACATTTTAAGGACGGACAGACGGACGGACGACGGACACCACACCATGGCATAAGCTTTGATCTTTGATCAGTAGAGCTAAACAAAAGAAAACGGAAAAGAAGATATACGACAATTATCTGATTATCTGTTAAATAACGCGACATATAATTAAAATATGTGAAATGTAACCTTATGAAGTCTTATAATTATATAATTAGTGGAGTATAACCATATATGGTTTTCATTAAGTATGTTCACATCATACCAAAATGAAAAAGCAAATATGAACCATTACTGCTAAATAACTCAAAAGTAATTATTATATAGCCCACATGAAACCTTGTTTGGCGGGAGTATAACTGTGTGGAGTCTTACAAAAACATTAGTGGAGTGTAACCTTATGAAGTCTGTATAATTAGTGTAATGTAACCATATGTGGTTTTCATTATGTATTTTCACATCAAACCAAAAAGGATAAGCAAATATGCAACCATGCAACCATTATCTGTTAAATAATGCAAATAATTTCACATTACACCAAAAATGAGAAGCAAATATGCAGCCATGGTACTATTATCTGTTAAATAATAAAACGCGACAGGACGCGACGAGATGGGGCAAAGTGATTCCTATATATCCCCCACTTTTTCTTCATACAGCTGATGAACATGTATGCCAACTTTCAAATTTTCTGTCAAACGTTTTTGGAATATAACTGTACATTCAAAATTCTAAACTAAAAATCTAAGTGAAAAAGGGGGATAATTCTGATATAATAGATGATAGAGTTATGGTGTTTGTCACATGTGGTTGTTTAATGATGATGAACATGTGTGCCAAGTTTCAGTTTTCTATCAATTGTAGGAATATAACTGTGCATTCAAATTTTTAAACATGCATAAGTACATTGAATATGCGAGTGTTTATAGGGGGCAAAATGTTGATGTTCAAATAATGGAGGTGCACTCTTTAAATAAAGCCATTATATAACACATATTTACATACATAGTGGACTGGGCCCCAAATAATTCTAGGACTGCATGGAAATGTAGTATGAAGTATTCTCAAATTCTTCCAACACAGCATGATATTAAGGGGTACAATAACTCTGCAATTACCTTATCAAATGAAAATACGTATTCATGGTTCCTGTTGTGGCAGAGGTCTGCATATTTTATACAACCGTATGTCGCAGCTTCCTTCTTTGCAGCCTTCAACTCAGCTGGTGTCAACTCCTGCAGTAAAAAAAAATCTTTTTTTATTATAAACACGTTTTAAAACTATACCATGAAATAAGACGTTTTGACTGCCTCACTTTGCACGTGACATTCATTGCTGACGTGCATTATGTGTTCAATAAATGTATTCCCTGTAGTGATACCAACTTTACTTTAATCAGTTATCTTTAATCAGGAGACAATAATGAAATTGGTATTAAATTCCCCGAGCATAAATTGAAGTCATACACCATGTAATTTGCCTGGAAGGATATAAAACTGTGATAGTAATAAAACTACTTATTACAAAATTTAATTTCAGTACAGAAGGCAGGTTTATCCTTTTGCTGGTTATTAAGTATAGGCAACCTCTAGCTTCATAATCTATGTTCCAGACATGAATATTCTGACAAATGATCTTGAATACCAGATACAAATATCAGTGTTTTTAGGAGCGGTGGAAACATGGAAGCAGATTAAGTCACGTACACAATGATGCTGATAACAGCAACAGTTGAGGACGTCAACATGTAGCATATTACACGTTGGTTGTTGGCGACGCCCATCACACAAAATGATTAAATGTATGCAAGAAGAAGAATCAATCATGGGTATCTAGTTCACACAGGGAAATTTCAACAATCAGAATAACTATTTTAATCAGAACCTCAGTACTCGAGTATGTGTTCAAATTCCCAATCTTCGACGGATACCCATGAAAGATACTCCATGGAAATGTCTAAACTGTTGGTAATGGAAAATACTTTATTTCAACAGACATCACAAGGTTGGGATATGTAGCAAGATTCAAGAACTTTGGATTAGGAGTCATGCTCCAGAAAAGAAAGCTGTGGCTGACTTATTATATTTCGTCGAAAGTAGGTCACAGTGAGCCGAAATTTTGCCCATGGTGTTAGATGCATATAAGGGACATTCTGGCGTAGTTTGGTGACAATCCTGCAAGAAAGAAGCAAGATATGCAAGTCGAAGCGGAAACAGGACGTGATCTATATTTCGTAGAAAGTAGGTCACAGCGTCCCAAAATTCTGTACGTGATTTTGGATCCATATAAAGAACATGCTGGTGGAGTTTGGTGAACATTCTCAAGTAACGAAGAAAATATTTATAAATGAAATTCTGACGCAGACTAAACGGATAAATGAACAAATTCAATGATAACACATACACCCGGACGACATTGTGATCGCCAAGTCGGGATCCGTACATGGGCTTGACAAAAATCTGACCAAACGAGAAGAAATGCGCAAATATAACTTGTTCAAGGTATATGTAGTGGCCTCTGTTGTATAATGATAGACAGGTTGATCAGTGCATTTTTACTTTCTCACCAAGAAGCTTGATTTCATAGTGAAGTTTATTTCTTGTCTGCGTGCCTTGTGCAGGTTATTTACTGACTGTTAAGCTAACCTAGCTTGATAATAATGACGATATTCACGACAAATATCAGCTTGAACAATGCCAAGTCTGCTTTTAGTAAGAGCATGTGGTGTGTTTATTTAGGCTTATAAGTATGCTACTAGTAATTACTCTCTCTCCGTAGCCAGCAATTGTGGTGAAAATGTAGAGCACCCGCCCCGCATTACCATCAGAGTTTAAATCCCTGCAGAGGGTGCGGATATAGAGAATATTATGTCAGTTCCTTTTACTATCATGTTTATTAGGCGAGGCTTAGAAAACGAATGGCGATTCTTCGTTTTCGTGCCGAGCGTAATAAATTTGAGAGTAAAAGGCACTGACATAATATTCTATTTATCATGTAGAGTATCCACATTTTCTGTATGTATTACTATTATTATCTTTTTCCCAGAATGTTACGCTTATCAAGGACGCCGCCACATTTTTGTTTTTTGTTTGTTTTATGATTTCAGATAACGTTACGTACCGGGGTATATGACGTCAGATAAAGTTACGTACAATAAACGCCGAGGGATTCCGCATTGATTTGCTTTATTGGCAGTGCCTAATAAAGCAAAATGTATTAGGTCACCCCTTTATTAGGCAGAAAAGTGCATATCTGCTTGATAAATTTCCTGACCTGCTTACACGTATTTGAGCACTAAGTTTCAGTTGTGCAAAGCAGTGAACATCATATTTTGACTTTTTGTTTATGAGCGCCTTTACTGCATTTTTAATGATAGTTGTTTTCAACTGTCTGTTATAATTGAGCTAAATTCAAAGCGCGTCATGCAAACAACAACACAAAAAAATGTTTTGCATTCTTTTGTATATTAACTTTCTTGTCACCTGAAGCTGCCATTTTTGCATAATTTGTAAAATTACAATTGTTGATATCACACACTGGTTATAGCCTTGAACAAGTCTAAACTTGTTTATAATCTGCTTTGCTGCCCAGCCTTGTCACATCTTTTTAGAGTAGCAGGCAAAAAAGTCAAGTAACAGGCCACCAGGAGGATGTATCCGAGAGGGGATTGTCCCCTGCCTGGAAGAAGGGATGGGAGCTGTGGTTCTGGGGGTCTCCCCCGTTTTTTTTTAATCACCTACCTGAGATGCAATTACCTGCATTCTAGAGCTTTTTACGTCTCACACCACAATTAATTTTCCATAGGGTCCCATTGTAATATTTTTGTTCGTGGCATAGAGATAAAACAGATTTTGCAACATGTATTTATGCTTAAATTCTTCATTGATCCAATATCTGCAATTTAAAACACATTTAACAAATATTTACCGGATTGAACTTTTTTTTAATTTCATGTTTGCGTGACACCTATCAAAATTTAGACAAAAATACAACCCCGTGGAGATTAGACCCATGATGTGTAAAATGAGGCAGAATTAGCTAGAAATCTTATATCAACATGCATTTTTCTGTGATCTCTTCCTAAAATGCTGTAGATTTAGAACCTAGTAAAGATAAATCAATGTATCCTGTAAAATGTATCCTTCATCTGTAGGGCACGAGTATTCAAGGGAGATAATAGTGATGTGAGTCCCCTATTTTGATATTAGAAATCTGTCTTTTGCAGTAATGAGATTGTATTTCATTGTTGCACATATTATCAGTTTGGCATCATGTTCATAAAACAAGAGAACCAAGAGGGCCTGTGGATGCTCTACTGGCTAACATGGCTCTTATAACATCAATGAAGCGAGTGACTGCCATGTACTGTTTTGAAATTTCCGGGCAAAAAAACAGCTTTTTGACTAAATCAAGGGCCATAACTAAAGAATCTGGTAAAGTTTGGTAATATGTAAAAAAACAGAAAGTCGTAAAATCTGGTAAATTGGCAAATACCAGACTCCGCTGTTACTGGTTCGATACGGCTGGTTTTCGAACTTGTCCGAGCTTTCATTGCTATTAACAACGTGGTAAAGGTTGGTAAAGATAGGATGAAAAATG
>JAWPHD010007818.1:0-123306 GCA_037043455.1 Cyrtodaria siliqua | reverse complement strand
TGTAGTCTCTAGTCTCTCACCGCTGCGGGTTCGAATCCCACTGGGAGCTCAACTTGCAACTGAGAAAGTGTCGGTCCTTGTGGATGGCGCGCGGTGTACAGTACTGGTTCTACTCAGGAAAAAATGGGATAGTCTGCCTTTACCACAAACGTAAACGAAACACTACGAAACCGTTTATCCAAACTCTATCCAAGATTTCATGTCATATCATAATATATGTGCTCGTATTAACAATATATGGCTTATTCACGTTTTAATAAAAACACAGAAAAAAACAATATATAAATCTATATAATATAATATAATATAATGTACCTCGTCGTCATTAAGTTTTGAAACGGTGTAAGTGCACCTGTAAGCGAAGGGACAGCGGCTTTCACTTGCAATCTAACCTTTGTCATAACTTGAACATTATTTGACTTATACGACTCATTTTGGCAGAGTTATGTCCCTTTTCATAACACTTAAACGTACGACCTAACCAATCTCATAACTGGGCAAACTATTGAATTACGGGCATGTCACTGCTTCCAGTACTTCCTTTTTAATTATTCAATGTCTAAAAATATGTATGACGGCAAAACGCAAGTTAACAATTTAGCTTCACTGAAAGCACAGAGGTTTTGTATGCCCTATTGTTTTTTTTGAGCAAAAATAAAACCAAAACACAATTAAGAAAACCTACTTTTATGTAGAAATTGGTTTATTTCATTGCTTTACTGGGCGGACCTCATCTGATATAAAATGTAACAACCTCATTTTTACCCCATCATCTGCTATAAAATGTAACAGCCTCATTTTCTCAAGTAATTGATTTACAGTAACCTATAAAACATGACTCCCCCTACCACAACAACTCCCGGCCCTTATCCACAAAAAGGAATACAGTAGACTCGAAATATGTCCTTGCATGCAAATAATTAAATACAAGTTTGTGTGTTCGTGTATTTTTTGTTATTATACCATATTTGTATTAATAATCTAAACACATATTTATTACACTTTATTAATTTATTATCTTACAGACAAATCAAGATTGCCTTGTGTACCTTAAAGGACATATTTTCCAATACTAAATGGTCATTGTAAAGCAGAACGACTTGCTTATTTACTGCTAACATGCTCCATGACCGATTAATTCAGGTAAATAAATTGAAGCCCGAGAAAAAACTTTTCTTTTACTAGCGTTACTATATTGAACAGTATCTAATAATTTGAACTTTACTTTTTATGAAACGCAGGCATGCATGCACGCACGCACACATACACACACACGATAGTAGTCTATAATACGTTGATTTCACTTTTAAAAATAACAAATTGACAAGTTAGCTGTATTAAATAGTTACAAAACTTCCTTTATAATTATTTAGAATTCAAAAGACCACAAATCTAACAAAACACAACTAATGAAAACCTTGCTTTTATGTTTGTACATGCTGGTTGTATTGGGAACAGCTGAATTGGGAGTGCCTCCTCATCGAATATACAATTGAATAACACCACTTATTCCTGCAACTGTACGTCTAACAGTGATTCACAGTGACCTCTTTTATTTTAATTCTTAATAATCAGTATAAGGCTTTGATATTTAAAACAAATACCATTTATTCAGAAAATGAAAATATATAGGGCACATAACTCTTAACTTCGTAATGAAATATACCATTTTCCCATGATTTTACAGTAACATATACAAATCAAAGTCAATGATAGCACGCCCCTACACAAATTACAACCATGCACGCATTTCTGGTGGATACTCCAGTCACCAAAATTATAAATAATTGCCATTTCTCCTTATCTTTTATATGATTACGCATTTCAAATGTATATATGGTCCAAGCCAAGGTATATTGAACGCAAAGCAATTTAAATAGCCTGTTCTACTCATTTGTTTCTGTACCAAATTGTATTAAAAAACTTTAAAAACCGATTCATCAAATGCATACTATACGTCAGATTAAACGAAAAATAATAATGTGAAACTGCTATGAGACTCGTATTCTACATCTATGTAATGCAAGCCCCACTTCTTCCTGAGACTCGTATTCTACGTCTATGTAATCCTAGCCTCACTTTTCCCTGAAACTCGTATTCTACATCTATGCAATCCAAGCCTAACTTCTCCCTGAGACTCGTATTCTACATCTATGTAATCCAAGCCTCACTTCTCCCTGAGACTCGTATTCTACATCAATGTTATCCAAGCCTCACTTCTCCCTGAGACTCGTATTCTACATCAATGTTATCCAAACCTCACTTCTCCCTGAGACTCGTACTCTACAGCTATGTAATCCAAGCCTCACTTCTCCCTGAGACTCGTATTCTACATCGTGTTGTCCAAGCCTCACTTCTCCCTGAGACTCGTATTCTACATCTAAGTAATCCAAGCCTCACTTCTCCCTGAGACTCGTATTTTACATCAATGTTATCCAAGCCTCACTTCTCCCTGAGACTCGTATTCTACATCAATGTTATCCAGGCCTCACTTCTTCCTGAGACTCGTACTCTACAGCTATGTAATCCAAGCCTCACTTCTCCCTGAGACTTGTATTCTACATCTGTGTTATCCAAGCCTCACTTCTCCCTGAGACTCGTATTCTACATCTATGTAATCCAAGCCTCACTTCTTCATGAGACTCGTATTCTACATTTATGTAATCCAACCCTCACTTCTCCCCGAGACTCGTATTCTACATATATGTAATCCAAGCCTCACTTCTCCCTGAGACTCATACTCTACACCTCTGTAATCCAAGCCTCACTGCTTCATGATACTCGTATTCTACATCTGTGTAATCCTAGCCTCACTTCTCCCTGAGACTCGTATTCTACATCTATGTAATCCAAGCCTCACTTCTTCATGAGACTCGTATTCTACATCTATGTAATCCAGGCCTCACTTCTCCCTGAGACTCGTATTCTACATCTATGTAATCCAAGCCTCACTTCTCCCTGAGACTCGTATTATGCATCTATGTAATCCAAGCCTCACTTCTTCATGAGACTCGTATTCTACATCTCTGTAATCCAAGCCTCACTTATCCCCGAGACTCGTAATCTATATCTATGTAATACAAGCCTCACTTCTTCCTGAGACTCGTATTCTACATCTATGTAATCCAAGCCTCACTTCTCCCTGAGACTCATATTCTACATCTATATAATCCAAGCCTCACTTCTCCATGAGACTCGTATTCTACATCTATGTAATCCAAACCTCACGTCTTCATGAGACTCGTATTTTACATCTATGTAATCCTAGCCTCACTTCTCCCTGAGACTCGTATTCTACATCTATGTAATCCAAGCCTCACTTCTCCAGGAGACTCGTATTCTACATCTATGTAATCCAAGCCTCACTTCTCCATGAGACTCGTATTCTACATCTATGTAATCCTAGCCTCACTTCTCCCTGAGACTCGTATTTTACATCTATGTAATCCAAGCCTCACTTCTCCCCGAGACTCGTATTCTACATCTATGTAATCCAAGCCTCACTTCTCCCTGAGACTCGTATTTTACATCAATGTTATCCAAGCCTCACTTCTCCCTGAGACTCGTACTCTACAGTTATGTAATCCTAGCCTCACTTCTCCCTGAGACTCGTATTCTACATCTATGTAATCCAAGCCTCACTTCTCCATGAGACTCGTATTCTACATCAATGTTATCCAAGCCTCACTTCTCCATGAGACTCGTATTCTACATCTATGTAATCCTAGCCTCACTTCTCCCTGAGACTCGTATTCTACATCTATGTAATCCAAGCCTCACTTCGCCATGAGACTCGTATTCTACATCTTTGTAATCCAAGCCTCACTTCTCCTTGAGACTCGTATTCTACATCTATGTAATCCTAGCCTTACTTCTCCCTGAGACTCGTATTTTACATCTATGTAATCAAAGCCTCACTTCTCCCCGATACTCGTATTCTACATCTATGTAATCCTAGCCTCACTTCTCCCTGAGACTCGTATTCTACAGCTATGTAATCCAAGCCTCCCTTATCCCTGAGACTCGTATTCTACATCTATGTAATCCATGCCTCACTTCTCCCTGAGGCTTGTTTTCTACATCTTTGTAACCCAAGCCTCACTTCTATATGAGACTCGTAGACTACATCTTTGTAATCCAAGCCCCACTTCTCCCTGAGACTCGTAGTCTACATCTATGTAATGCAAGCCTCACTTCTCCCTGAGACTCGTATTCTACATCAATGTAATCCTAGCCTCACTTCTCCCTGAGACTCGAATTCCTCATTTATGTAATCCAAGCCTCACTTCTCCCTGAGACACGGGTTCTACATCTATGTAATCCAAGCCTCACTTCTACCTCACCTGCTATACTCCTTATACCTACATTGCACGTACCCCTAACCCCATATATAACATTATGTGTGTACTATGCCGTATATGTTGTAACTGAAGTGAAACATAAAAAAATGGTTACGTTTATGCTATGAAACCTATGGATTATAAACCTCCCGTCGACTAGACTTCTGGGATATACAGCATATGTCCTGATGTTGGGGGGCGACATCATCAAAATTTGATAAAATTCGCTGAAAACGTGAATATAGTATATAGTTATATATAGTTTTTAAAATATCAGAGTAAGTTTTAAATAATTTTTGGTTTTATATTAATACAGTATGCTTTGCTTTGACATTTGTATTTTTTCAAAAGTATTACTTTAGTTTTTATTTTATCCCTTTATCCCCCAATTTTTTTATTTTTTGCAAACTATCGAGGGGCATCATTTGTATATACATATATTTGATAAATATTTCTTTCACATGAATTATCATTTATTAATAAAGAAAACCATGGTTTGCCCTATTTTATATTAAGTGTATTAGGGAAAATAACTAAATTCAGAACTAACTCGTCTTTTCATAACAAAATCCAAATGATTCTGGAAAAATCTATGTTTAACACATGGATGATTGAACTTATTTCGCATACTTACTTCAAAAATCTCTTCAGTCATAAAGCTATACAAAATACCTGATGGTTCTCGCACGGAATTCAGTAATAATGTGACTTAAAAGAAGAAAGGGGATCCTATAGAAATCTTAACTCCCACACGAAATGGCACCGTCCACTGTATGTAAGGGAAATCCAATAAGCAAAACTGCGTGCGTACGTGATTGAGCGCGTGCGTGATGTTTAATAACCCTCCAAACTGCGTGCGTGCGTGCACGCGTGCGTGATGTTTAACGTCCCTCCAACAACAAACCCGATAATACGTCTTAAAGGAATGGTCATTTTTATGTATATATAATATTTATCACACACTCCATGAAGATTTAGAATTGGTATTGGATAATACCAAGTGTTTACTTTTAAAGATGAATGGCCACCCTTTTTGTAGTATTATCAATTAACACGTTTAACTGTTAAAGGTGAAATATGGCGTGTCTTTTGAGTATATATTCGGAAATATATATATATAATATACAATCTGTTCAAATCTTACACTTATTGGTTGTCCCGTTTTCTCACAGTAGCCAATTTTATCTAATAGCGCACACGCTTCGAGTTTCGCCCTGGTAAGTGTCACGTGATCCCGTGATCACATTGGTACCAAACGATTAGCGGTGTTGCATTGAGTTGTATAGTATTGTCTATGTAGGATTACGTTTTATGATACTTGTTAAAAATGATGTGTGCCGTTGCTGGGTGAAAAAGTTTGCATAAAGAAGGACAAGATAATAACCTAAGTTTCTTTCGTTTCCCTAATCGAGATAATGATATATTAAGTCTGAAGAGTGGGTAGACCGTTACCGAAGAAAATCGCCCGACTGACGTCGAGAAAGTGGGAACCTACGAAAGACGCGCGAGTTTGTAGCAAACATTTTGAGTTTACTTCGTGGGAAGTCCATCCTTTGGTTTCATTATCTTTGAATTTGGAGAACAAAAGGACATGCATATTAAAATCAGCAGCGGTACCAACGATATTTGACTATTAAAATGAGAAGTGCATAACCCCGCCGTCTCCAAGCAAGTTGTATTCGCCTATTCGGCCGGCGTTGAGAAGGAAATTCATACATGAAGTAAGATTGAAATTTATGTTCAATTATCTTAGCACCTCTTCGGGTACACGTATGATAAATTGAAGAAAGGTGTATAGTCTTCGATTTGTATATACACCGTGAATGATTAGCTGTTGAATTACATGTAGAAGCATGCGTCTTTACATGAATCAATGAAGAGTTGACGGCGCTAATAATATGTAGCCGTCTTTTTTTTTAAATATTGCTAAGAACGTTCAGCATATACATTTAAATGAATCAGGTGAAATAAACACTGTGTCTTTGTTTCCAATTTTTAATTTTAATAATTTTAAATTATACATCCCTTCTGCCAATAATGTTATACATATATATTATCAACATATATAGGTCTATGGATTTGAAAAAAACAAACAAAATATTTCATGAATATCTATTACAAGGCAGAAAATTAATAATATTACTAGCTTTTGTATTAATTCAGTAATGTTTTATGGCAAAGCAACAACAATAACGCCTCTTAGCTCGTGCAATAAGTAAAACAAGTATAATATACTTTATATTATGGTAATTTGATGTTTGGTCTGTTTTCGATCTGTATATCAGGAGTAAGTATACATGAGTAAGTATACGTACTAACTGTCTATATCGTGCTCATAATACATTTGGCTATATTATTTAAATTATAGTATTTGTCTCTCTTCGTGAGCGACAATTAGAGCACGCATATCATGTGATATATCCGTCTTGTGCAATACGCGTCTGCCCTCGGCGGTATTACACCGCTCAAGTAATTGCAATAAACAGGAAATATATCATAAAACTAGGTTTCCCTAAATGGTGCGTTGATGGCGACTTATGGCAAATATATAATACTATAGAAATTATGGTGCCGAAATTATATGCTGTTTCATTTTTTTTTTTAATCATTTTTTATCAATTATGGATAATATCTAATAAATATATTTGTTCCATGTCTACTTATCGGCAAAAAAATCTGACGCTCGTATTTAGACCAGGTCCATTCATTCGGAATATACTACATTTCGCGGTTATTGTGTATGTACCAAGATATTGCAGTGTTGCGGGTGACTTACTGTCAGAGTTCGATGAAAACAATGTTTACGTTGTTTTTTGTTTGTTGTTGCTGTCAGTGTATAAATACACTATATTGTTAGATTAGTGAATAGTGTAATGAACCGCTGAACGTAACGAATGGCATGACACGATAGTCTTTACAAGCTCTCCATTTGCACCTGCACCGCGTTCGACTTCATCATCAGTTGATGAATCCGATGTATTTTCGTCCTCAGACACGTATTCTGGCTCAAAATCGTAAGGTTGCACATTGTGTAACCGTCTTATCACGGGCATTCCCCCTGACTCAGTATCATGATCGCTTAAATCTCACATTTTCACACAAGGTATACTGTTTTGCGTTCAGTCCCAAAAAATAGTTTGTTCCCAATGACGTCACTTTCGGTAATTCGCGCAAGAGTTTTTCCCCTTAGATTTTTTTCGATTTTTTAGCAATGCCTGTTCGCCTGTTCGATTTTTATCTTTAAAAACATATTTTCACTGAACATACATCAATGGCATAGTAAACATCGTATTTATAATCATATTTAATAACTTAAAAACATATCAAAAGCGGATTTGTTGATTTAAGACAATTTTCTGCTTTAAATACTCTTATCACAATAGCTGTTAAAATAAATAATAGTTCTAATTTCTCTTGGATTTTGTTATAAAAAGTCGAAGGATTTCTGAATTTGGTGATTTTCGGTATAAATCATTTATCGTCCTAATAAGTAAAAAATATGAGAAATTGTGGTTTTCTTTATTAATAAATAAATAATTTATGTAATAGAAATGTTTATAAAAAAAAGATACCCCTTCATTCTCTCCATATTGTTTGCATTTTTGGGTAAAAGTTGAAAGTGTTTACTTTTAAAGATGAATGGCCACCCTTTGTGTAGTATTATCAATTAACACATTTAACTGTTAAACGTCATATGAACATTTTCTGATTGTCCCGGAGAGCAACATATATTTAAATCCGCTACTAAGTTGTATGTAAAAACAAGTATTATTTGCATGACGTAGATACTACTATTACCACTACGTGACTGCACGGGCACATGAGGTAAATCTGAATTGTATAGCTGCACAACTATTGCCAGATAATTGATCTTTACATTTAACTTTGGATTAATTTACCTGTTCCAAGTTTTCTACGTCATCAAATAATATCTTATTCTCGCTTTTCACAGATATTGCTATGTGTAAATTTGTAATATCTATTGTTGTGTATTGATTTCGATTTAAATAAACATTAAACATGTTCATGAAAAAAACATGGCTGGAGAACTTTAGGTCCCCACCACCAAAATAACGTTAGCCATGTCCGTCCGTCCGTCCTTCAGTCCCGAAAGGTTTGTGTCTATCTCCTCCCACACTTTTCAACCGATTACTTCGAAAGTTTACAAGATGCTTGCCGATGATGGCAAGAAATGCATATCGTTTCGGCGTCAAAATCAACTCGATATTACCGGAGTTATGGACCCTTTTTCGTCAAATTTGACGTCACAATATGCTGTGCGTCTATCTTCTACCACACTTTTCAACCGATTGCTTTGAAACTTTACAGGCTGCTTACTTATGCTGTCAAGATGTGCATGTCGTTTCGGCGTCAAAATCGACCTAGTAGTGATGCAGTTATGGCCCATTTTCAGTCCCCTACCGCTCCTGACCGGAGGGGACTTTAGGTTGGCCCCCATCCGACCGTCCCTCTGTCCGACTGTCGTTTTTTTGTGCGGACTGTAGCTTTGTCATGTATAGTGGGATTTTGAAATAACTTGGCACAAATGTTCACCATAATGCGACGGCGTGTCGCGTGCAAGACAGAGGTCCATATCTCAAATGTCAAGGTCACACTTGAAGGTTAAAGGTCAGAAATAGGCTTGTCCGGGCTGTACCTTTGTCATGCATTGGGGATTTTGAAATAACTTGGCACAAATGTTCACCATAATGAGAAGACGTGTCTCGCGCAAGACCCAGGTCCGTAGCTCAACGGTTACACTTGGAGGTTAAAGGTCAGAAGTAGGCTTGTCCGGGCTGTAACTTTGTCATGCATCGTGGGATTTTGAAATAACTCGACACAAATGTTCACCATAATGTCAACAGCTAGAAAATATAGGTCAACAGTGTGGACTTCACCAAAGTGTACGTGAACCCACCCATGAACTAACTTGGCCTACCATCCAGGCAGTGCATGTACACATATCAACATACCTGTCTGCTATTCGGACCACCATGCAATAACTGTACATTTGAATTCCAGCACATAAAATAATACAAAGGTAAACCTAGTATCCGTTGTGTTGTATATTCTCACCCGCTTCACTGTTAAATCATTTTTTTTTTGCACAGAGGAATTTTGAAATAACTTGGCACAAATGTTCACCATATGAGACGACGTGTCGAGCACAAGACCAGTAGGGCACTATGGCCGTCCCTCGGACTGCTTCTTGATTCATCAGTTTTCCGTCAAAATATCTTGTGTGTCTATCTCCTCCCACACTGTTCAACCGATTGCTTCGAAACTTTACAGGATGCTTACCTATGATATCAAGGTGTGTATATCGTTTCGGCATCGAAATCAACCCAATATTACCGCAGTTATGACCACGTTTTCTTAAAAAATCTACATCCAAATATCTTGTGCCTATTCACTCCCATATTTTTCAACCGATTGTTTCGAAACTCTACTGAATGTTTACCTACGATGTCAAGATGTGCATATTGATTCGGCGTCAAAATCGACTTAGTATTACCAGAGTACCAGTCCTTTATTCGTAATTTTTTAAGTTTTACACTGATTATTTCCAATGGGGCATCCGTGTCCCATGGACATATTTCTAGTTTTTTTGTGTGTTTTTTTTTAAATTAATAAATGTGTACCTTTGCAAAAATACACGTGTTAACGCAAATCATGCTTTACCATATAGAATCAAAATAATATTTAACATTAACTGATATTTAAAAAAAAATCCACTTTTCAGCGAACTTTGATAAATGTTGATTATTTTGCCACAAAATCAGGGCATAAGCTGTGCATTCCAGAAGTCTAACTGGGTGATTTTTAATTCATTGGTATCATCAATGTCAAAAATCATTGTTAGAATTAGCTACCTCATATGGTACCGGTGATCCAAAATTCGATCTGAATATGAAGGCCTATCTTGCAAATCCCTATTTTATTCAAGGTGATTAACATGGCATTACATGAACCTTTAAAATGTCATAACAATATTGATTCATGCCAACAAACTTTTTTTTTCCTATTCAGCTTTTCAGAATACTTGGGTCAGAATGGCTCGCCGCTATGCAAACCGTCGTATTATTGTCATATATGACGTTTTACTAATTCTTAGAACTATAATAAAACATAAACCATTTACCAGTACCTCCGTATTCTCCCGATGTAGACGACTCAGTATCATATAGTGATACTTTAAAACGTGTTTTGAATAAATACCATATCCTGATGATAGAGAAACCCTCTTGTTTTGGGGACAGTAGGTCAAAGGTCAAGGTCACCATGACCTTATATGGATTATAATGTAGCCCGATGTTTCGCTTTCCACTCTCGGGTTCATGTCGCCAAGGTCAACGTCACAAGTTATATATCTGCCAGTGTTTTCCATACACCATTAGCGAAATTTGAATTCTTGGATTTTCCTATGCAAAACAATTATTGACATTTCTTTTTGATAATGTGATAACATTTAATGCATAGCTCCATTTGTATGTAACCGTTTGATAACCGGGACCTGTTATGTTTGAACTTTGAAACCATAAAACCCACAATCATGCAACATCATATGTTCAGAAGCAATCCTGTTGTTTTTTGGTTCAGTAGGTTAAATGTCAATGTCGTGATGGTCTTATAAGGAAATATGCATTCCGTGCCACCACAACACCCACTTTTAATACGTCATGGTTACATTGCCCTTGGTGACAAAAGAAACTCAATCATATTGGGGTCACTATGTCAAAGGTCAATGTCGCCATGTATATATGGATTCCGCACGACAACAGTGAAACCATAACACCTACACTCGTCGTACTTCATAAGTTCATTGCCTGTGGTAAGAGATGATCGCTATTGATTTTAAGGTTAGTTGGTCAAATGTCAAGGTCGCCATGACATGGAAACTTACTTTCGTGCGAAAACCACAACACCCACACTTTGTGCAATGCATATGATGATAGGAGGAAATCCTATAATATTTGAGATAAATAGATCAAAGGTTAATATCACCATGACCTAGAATGAAAATATGTATTTCTAGCATTAACTTTGTATCGTTCTTACATCAGTCCAAATGAGCAATAAGCGTTTTGTGCATCTGAAT
The DNA here is from genome assembly GCA_037043455.1 of Cyrtodaria siliqua. Taxonomy (NCBI): domain Eukaryota; kingdom Metazoa; phylum Mollusca; class Bivalvia; order Adapedonta; family Hiatellidae; genus Cyrtodaria; species Cyrtodaria siliqua. The sequence continues at coordinate 111,867 of JAWPHD010007818.1, read as the reverse complement.
CCCAAGAACTTCTGTATTATCACAGAAGGTGGATAAATGATTGGATGACAATGTACTATATCTAATATTAGTTAGGCATGTACATAGTCAACTTGTGTATTCCGAACAGTTTTAAACACATTACTCTACAGTTATGGAATTCCATAATGTAATTATACTTTAACTCAAAGAAATATCAAATTGTTGCATGCAAGTTCTAAAATGTTAAAAATGTAAAATAAACACTATTTTAACCAGATATGTTCTTAGTTTGTTAACAGTAAAAGACTGTGTATCGAGTCGTAGCATTTAGTTTATTCGATTTTATGTTGTTTATTTGGTCAGTAAATTGTTAACAATTACATTTGATATTTTCTCCCCAATTTAGATGTGTTTTGACATTTCAATTTGAGTTTTATTGATTCGAGACTTACTCGTTGCCTTAATGGATGATTCCTTTTTGTCTCGCCCACTATAGCGGAAAGCGAGACACAGCAGTCACTATTGGTCAAGGTCATATTTTGAGTTTTTCCCAAAACTTAACCTTGGTTGGGTAATAACCTTTAGGTAGGTTAACCTCGGTTAACTGTATATGATTGCTCATTTTCTTTGTTTGATACTTGGTCATATGTATTGTTGGCATTCATGGACATCACTAAACGACAAAAAATACCAAGGTCGAGGTAATATTTTGCTTTTTTTCCCTAAACGTAACCTTAGTTAGACATACAACCAAAGTAGCGGTGACCTTAAACCACTGTGTATACGTCATTGCATCTGAGGTAAAAGTAGTACATGAACTTATAATTTAAGTCTCCAATATAGTCCAACACTCTTGAAATGTCATCGAATTACAGTACACTATGATTGCAGAGCACACCATTTCTACTATATTTGTGATTAAGTGCAAGATGAGTAATATTGATCTCGTTTCTGTACAAATAATTCCTTATTTCTTCTCAAACATATGTGTACTAGTTGGAACTTGAAACGCCCTCTGCATACAATGTCAAATTGCTATCGATTTACATCAACATCGGTCACGTGGTGTCATGTTAATGAAGGAATGGACTTGCACATGCGACAAGCTTGCAAATGGCACGTCTGAAAATAAAAATGTTTTATTACATTACGTTTTAATAGGATGGAAAAACAATAACCTCCATGACAAGAGAGATGATTTTTTGACATGTTCGCCAAGTAACATCATATGTTTCTCAACTTGTTTGTTTTTCTAGAGCTTAAGGAGTTGAGTTGAGAACTTTAACATTGGTAAACTTTGTATAACTAAGGGCTACACCTTCAGGACTACCGTTACCATAAACTTCAAAAAAGTTTGTAAACTCTTATTATATAACTCCGATATGCTTTTGCAATATAAAGTAATTTAAAAACTCCTCTGTGACAAGGACTATCATAATCTGACTCATATGGTGACGTAATATACAAGCTTCGTAAGATCCTTGGTCATGATCACGTTCCTACACTCATAATAAAACGTGTTAGAATATGTATTAAAATAAGTTATGGCCCTATCGTCTTGTAACGGACTGCATGTTTAGTGGCTAAACGATTTACATTTCGCCTCTGTGCTTTCCTCTTCTAATGCGGAACATATGATGACGTCTACCTACATCCTGTAAAGGAAGGTAACGTTTAATGTTTACTTCTTTTAATTTTGTCTTGCCGTACCCTCACACACTTCCATGGTTGTGTTACTCTGGCTTTTGCCAAGTCTCTGAGTACTTACTTTATGGCTTTCTGGGCGTTTGTTTATATTTATATATTATGTTTATTCAGATAATTCCGATGGGTCATTAGACATATTATGATCCCATATATGATCCATATTCAACGGAAACTGTCTGTAAAGCATATATTGAGCATAAGCGAATACATTTCTGATTTTATTCAGTGACATGTTTACATGGAAACATGAACATAGACCAAACTAAGTATGTAGTAATACATTCGCCAATTTGAAAAAAAAAAATTATAATTTTTTTATTAATTGTTGGTAAACATCGCTGGGACCGCAATTATTACATTTCGGTTTATCACGTGATTATCATGCGCATTAGGTTTTATTATGTCTTGCATTACACAAGCGTCCCGTGTAACTCAATTGGGAATGCGTTCGTCTTATCCGCAAGTGTAATATTAATGTGGGAGTTCAATCTTACGGAGTGGTATTCTTTTGTACCCTATTGAATTCCTCGTTTTTATTTAGTAAATATTCAATAATGGTAGTCGTGTAATGTTTGTCAACGTAAATTATTTGTTTTCATAAGGTAAAAGTTACGGCTAATGTAGTTTTAATGCGAAATAGTTTGTTAGAAGATGTAGGATGGCGGTGATTTCCGTGAGGTTCGATTCACCTAAGAACATTGCTTAAACCCCCAGAAACCATTTCGCCCCTGACTGATCCATTGCTGTTGTCAACCCTTTTATGTGTGTGGTGTCGCATCCCTTGTTTCTATTTTCCCTTGTAATTGTTGTTGTTGTTTTATTGTGTAATTCTGGATGACTTAGTTCTGCGAATGCTGCATTTCCTGTTCGACGTTTGATTCTACTTAATATATTAAAGATTAAATTTCAGGTTGTATTGTTCTATTTGACTATACTAATGTTTTTACAGCAACAGTAAGACTACTAGTTACAGCCATTGACTTTGGCACGCCAAACTCTGGTTATGCTTTCTCATTCCGGTCAGACTTTCTGAACGACCCGTTCAAGATTATAACTACGCAATGGAATAAAGGGGATGGCACAAGCGTCGCCTTTAAGGCACCGACCTACTGTTTACTCCATATCAACAGTTTGATAATTTGGGATTTGAAGCCGAGGAGAAATATACGCAGCTGGCTACCAGTGGAAGTCATAGGGACTGGTTCTTCTTCAAACATTTTAAAATGTTATTGTATGAGAATAAAGTAAGTAAACTCATCTATTCGCCACATCTCGAACTGTTCCACTTTGTTACAATATGAACACAATGCACAATATTTTCTTACGCTTTAAAATATTCGCTGATAAATTGCATTTAACCTGACCCCCACCTCCACCCACACTAAATTCCGATTGTTTTATACTTTACTTTTGAATTGTTTTGAAGTAGTAAATTAACCATGATACAGCTCAAACGTATACGTTTAGAACTCTTATTGTATGCTCGTATTTATGTTAGTGTTTTATTTTATAGCATCTAAATAGAACTACCCAGCTGAAGGACGACAAAGGACTAACAAAGCCAGGTATGGCGTTTTTTGCCGAATGTATTAGATACTTGAAGGGTCACCTCACAGATACATGTGTGGCAAAGCAAGCTGATGTTCGTGAGGATGAAAATCCACTGGGTACTGACAGTCCTTGCCATTTGGGAAGAATCTGTCAAACATTTTATGAGGGAAGCTGCAATTGATGTAAGGCATATATTTTTGTTTTATTTATACGTTTATGGTTTTGATGACATATTGAACATTGACAACCCTTTCTTTTCTACTATGGTTAATAATATATATCCTAAATAACTTCAACATAACAAAGCTAATATTTCTGATACAGTGATTTGGGGTGTATAGAATCATTGGTAGTAAAGAATCATTTCCTGTTTAAATTCAATTTTCTCAGCTCATGTATTTTAGATTATTTTAAAACTTTCCAGGCTTGAAGATATATCATATAAGCATACATTTATTCAACGGTGAAATTATTTGGGACATTTTTTCATGCAAAATATTTCACTACGTGCAACACCTCTCAGAAAAAATGATTCTATACTACCTGAATGAAGTGTGTTTTTGAAACGAAAAATTCATACCGTCCCAATAAACTCAGAAATAAATATTTGCTGTTTTAACAAATGTTAGGGACAAAAGTCAAAATGCAATCATCAATTAAGGTAACTTGTTGAAGTTTGGCACTTTTAAGGATAAAATGAAATTATGTAAATATTGGTGCAAAAACGCCTATTAAAAAATCACAGTTTCAGGACAATAATTTTAGAAATTTTGCTATCATACAACTAAAAGGATAAATCTAAATCAGAAATTAAATAATCATTTTCCTTTCATTTTAAAATTAGACGTTTAACCCAAGTGATTCTATACCCCCCAAAGCACTGTACTAACGATTGTTTTCTCGATTTACATCTCTCTATTGAAAATGATGTAATACTTGACTTATGATTTTAATTTTGATATTGTTAATTATTCCCATTTAGATGGGGTTGTTCCCCAAGCAACTTTGTATGGGGTCTATGCGTCTCAACTTATTCGATTTTCTAGAGTTTGTACTCAAAATGCTCAAGAGGAGAACTTTAATATTCGTAAACTTTGTATTACTAAAAAGCTAATTCATCAAGGCTACCGTTACCATAAACTTCGTAAAACCTTTACAAAATTGTATTATCGTAACCCCGATCTTATTTCCAAATATAAAAGTAATTTGAGAACTCTTCGGCAACAAGGACAATCATAACCTGACTTACATGGTGACGTGATTTACAAACGTCGTAAGATCCTTGGTCATGATCACTTTCATACAATCTTTGTTAAACTTGTTAAAACGTTTATCAAAAGAGGTTATGACCCTATCATTTTGCAATGGCGTTGGGGCATACGGCGTACTATTTAATGTTTGCTTTGAATTGGAGTGCAGAGCTTAACGCAAAAACTAATAGAATGTGTATCCGCTTTATAAACAAACACATGACAAATACGGTTTCTTGAAGGCTGGTATTAACAGACAGTCTCTCTCTCTGGCGCTGGAACCTGAGGCTCTTCTATATTTTGCCAGCACATACCTGGACATTCTGAGGATGACGGAGACGAGGTAGCCACTGAGGAAGACGGAGACGTAGCCACTGTACTCTCACTTGATCTCGAAACGAAATATCTCGTGTTAGATGCAGGCGGTATGTATGACATATTAAGCCACTCAGATTAAATGACATAATTGTATGACTATACAAAATGTATCAAGATAATTATAGTTTATTTCTAGGACTATATTTTATATCTACTTTGAATATATATTCACAAATAAGATCGTATTAATATTCTTATTTAAAAAAAACTATTAATTTTACTATGCATCGATGAAAATGTGAAATCACAGAGAATTACATTCATGAGAACCTGCTTTGTAATTTGTCTTCTATATGACCATTGCATAGAGAAGAACGGAATGTAAATGTTCTGTTGAACTCATTGAAATCACATTATCCAAATAACCATACAACCGTAAATAAATTCACAGTACTATCTGTATCCAAAAACATATTGAGCTACCGAGTATATGGATTTCTTTACCTGTCAATTTCAACCTGATCTAAATGTGTTTACGGTTAAAACATTCACAAAACTTCCATCATTATAAGCAATGTGTTCAATTGCATGCATACCTTGCATTAACGTAATGTTGCAATGCTGACTGTTGTGAGTTTAACACGAAGACCGTATAAGCAAAATTTATGTCGATGGAGTAATGAAACCTAAATGCCTATTTTACATTTTTCTCCTCATATTTTAGGTGGTACAGTGGACATCACCGTCCATGAGATTCTAGCAGACCACAAGGTTAAAGAGCTTTATAAAGCTAACGGTGGGCCATTGGGAGGTACAAAGATCGACGAAGCTTTCTTAGTTTGTTGACAGACATATTTGGAGAGCAGACCATAGACAAATTTAATGAATAAGACGTTTAATAAACAATAAGAAATCACAGACAAAAATATTTACTGACATCATTTAATGAAACCACGCATAAATATGTTTCATATATATAACTGACGGATTGTTCTAGTTAAATTTGTTCAATTGTCGCAATGCATTATACATCAAAGACAATGTTTTATTTGGTTTGTTCTGAAGTAAATGTTAAACGTGGATGAGTAAAGTTTCCATCTTCTAGATGTATATGAGGAAATGTACACTGTATGCAATATTGTTGTTGTTGGATTCGTGTTTGGTAATCCATTCATTATTCTTTTAAATGGGATTGATTGAATAACGTTAATATTCTGTAATTCGTGCATAAATCACAGTATTGTCTTTTCATCCTCAACGGTGTGTTTCTTTGTGTGAGATGCATATTTTTATGCGAGAACGGATAAAATAACATTATCCTGCAAGTTCCATCTTTTGGTAAAAATAATTATTTAGTTGGAACACACTATTTTGTTGTTGATTTATTGTTTGTTGTTATAGGGAATATAAGTAAGACTTTTTCGGAACTAGTGCGTGACTTCGAGACAAATAAGAGACGAGGTAGCCCCGAACTTGACCATAAGTTCACCTTCAGGATCTCAACATCTATAAAAGATGCATATAGAAATTCAACTGGGAATGAATTTAGGTATTGTATTATAATGTATTCAAATTTGAGGTCAAGTTATTCAAATGAAAGTTTATTTAAAACAGTGTATAATGTTCTAGGTTTCAGCTTTACTTGCCGCAGGACAGGCGAGCATATGGGTTGGACGCATTGTCCGCCGTTCCGTTCTGGCTTGTTTTCTATTTGATACTTACCAACTTTTCACATGGTCGTTATAACCATGAACATCAGAAAATTTTGAAAACAATCTACTCCGGATAAGTACGAACTTTGGTTTATGGTCCTTGTATTGACAAATGACATATGTTGCCTTGAAACCCACGTCATTCAGATTGTCTTGACCAGTCTTTGACAGTATGTTAAAATTATCAAAAGTTTAGAAAAATTCAAATATTAGACATATCAATAAAAAACAGAAGAGAGATGGCCCTTGAATTTTATAAAAAACAGTTAAAGTTAGCTTCGTCCGCACTCCAGCACCTTCATTTTTCCACAAATATTTTCTAAACATTGTCAGATTATTTATATTAATAAACGCATGGAAACGGTTAAAAAAAGCTAAATTGAATTTGTAACACCAGAGTGCTGCTCCTTAATGTATTAATAGAATTCAAAGTTTAATGGGATATAGTTGTGCTTTAAAATAGCTGTAGTCAAAATTCGTATTAGTGTGTACAACATCCGTTGATGATTATATATGTCAACTTACATCGCCGTCGCCACAAAACCATGCACACGGACTTTGAATATTCTATTATTCATTATTACTATGAATAACTATGAAACTTTACACACATAATCACTATCAACTATCAAAAAAAGCATAATTTGTGCTGGTACCGTTATTACAAGGTGAGCGTTTTATTCCCATTTAGGCATCGTGTTTACTACACCGCTCTACATAAGTATTACGTATTACGAATTTGAATATTCTAGAAATCAATATATTTTTCAAATCATCCAATACCGTAAACAAAAGAAAGCTCTATTAATTATTGACATTCACACTAACGTTTCTTTAGTGTTGTGTGGGGACTGTAAAAAGTCGTCCCGGCTACAAGTCAGTAACTTTAAATTAGAATACCGCTTGAAGACGGTGCTAAGGGGCGTCAGTATGCTGCCTCAAAACATACCCATAAACAGCCGAGTCTCCCTTGTTTGTGTTTGATGCTTCCCAGTGATCCCCTTTTCAGTATTTACCTTGTGTATTGTTATAATGTGTATATTTACATTTGTTTGCAGATCTCATGCGATGAAACAACACATTAGAGGCCAGATTACATTTACCATGGACACACGAAGGGTCGAGCCAAACGTAACCAAGGATCTGTTCAAAGAAACCTGTGATAGTATCGTGAAACATCTCTCTGATATCTTTCGCCAGCCAACCGATACAATTGTGATGGAAGGTGGATTTTCAGAGTCAAAGACGTTACAATGACGCAATAAATAGCAACTTTACAAGTAAGAAGATCGTCATCCCCGAAGAGGCTGGACTAGCTGTACCTTAAGGAGCCGTCATATTCGGCCACAAACCAAAAGCAATCGTTTCCCGTATTTCGAGATTCACATACGGAGTAAAGACGTGTTTGCCATTTGTACCGTTCCTGCATCCAGTTGACAAAAAGGTAAAATTTGATGGTGAATATTTATGTATAGACTGTTTCGATAAACATGTTACAATAGGCCAAAACGTAAAAGTTGGTATTGCGTTGAAAGAAGAAAGGTATATTGCTCATAGGTATGCCACTAAAGTACAAACTAGGATATACAAGTCGCACATACAAACACCAGTGTTGATCAATGATCCGGTTGTTTATTTGTCGGAAAGTTAGACATCGATCTATCAAATATTGAAAGTAGGTCATTAACAGTCAAAATGATTTTCGGGAATACAGAACTGGGTGTAGACGCTAGAGTTGTTAAAACTGGACAGGTTGTTACGGAAAATTTCGATTTTCTTTGAAAAAGAAGTGCAAGATGTAATACACACTTGAATTAATTAGAAATCGACAGTAGTAAAATTAAATAGTAATGCAGAGTTTTGTTTTATTTAATAATAGTCAGGATACAGTTACATGTGCATCTCGTAAAGGGTAATTGTGAAGTTTGGTGCACCCTATAACAGGTTTAAACCACCAGTGGCCTACTTTGCCACTGACCGTTCCAAGGCGGTAGCCCTATTGTCAACCCTTTTGTGTTTGTGATGTTGTTTGCATTTATTGTTACTTTTGCCTTCTTGTTTGTCTGTTTGCGTGTTTGTTTCTGTGTTTTGTGGTTGACTGTCCTCCTTGAATGCTACTTTCCCTGTCCGATCTTGTTATATTTCTTTTTACTATGCTTGGTAATGCACATATAAAGTTTTAGTCTAGTTTTAATCACTATATGTACATTGTTTTACATGTTTTATTGTATGTACCTTTACAAAATTGTGTATTGCTACTGTTAAAAAAAGTTGTTGAACGAAAACACTATGTTCGAATTAATTCACTGAAGAGAATGGTAATGTTAGCATGTGAGTCAAGTTATATTTCCATGTGTATGTGTTCTGCGTTGTAATTATTTCATTGAATGTATGTATATATTTATAATTATAAATCATCAAATTCACAGTTTATGGCGTACGTTTGAATATGTTTAGATTATGAAATTGTTTAATATTTTTGTAAAATATTTTTGTAAAATGCTCTTGTGATATTGTTATACGTTTACTGTGATACGTAATATTATTGCGATTTGTTGTGCTCATTTGATTCATAATTATGTTTATCATTTACAATGAACCATTATCGTTTTAAAACTGTAAGTAAATAATATTCAGAATAATTGTCATTTTAAATGATAATTATTCTGAATACTTAATAATTCCATGTCCTTGTTAGACGCAAGAGTACTTGTGAAAATGTGTATAACAATGTTCATATACTACAATACATCAATAAAAAGCTAAAGCTTTAATTATAATTCAATTTTAAATTCAACGTTAAACGTGGTAACAGGTGACTAGAGAGAATTGAGATGTGTTTATGCTTAAATAAAAAGAAGCCGTGTAATGATAATAAAATAATGTTATTATAACTAAAAATAATGCCCAACAGACAATATGTCCTGCGACTTGCTTCCATCGATATAGAACAAGATTCGTTCAACCCCATTTGTCGATATGAACTCGAAAAGGTGTAAGTGTTTATAGCCAGTTGTTTTAACTTGTTGGTATCTCAATACTTGTACAATCTATAACGTATATAGAACACAGCTAATGAAACATATAGCAAACACTTAGTAAACTGAGAAAAGTTACAATAACGAAATATATTAGGCAATGTTGAATATATGCAGTTATTTAACCCTTTCGCTGTCAAAAACAGTGATTAGACTGATCAGAGTTCACACTTTTCGCCATTCAGAATGTTTTCCATAACACAGAATAATCACTATATAAAGTTTGAATTCAAATTTTAACACACGACACTTGAAATTTGACGACGAAAGGGTTACTGGCGTATCGGTCAATGGTTAGTTTGCAAGCTTTGCATCACTGGGTATGAACTCAGTCATTAAGTAATAGATAGAGTCTGGTCTCAGCGAGTTGGCTTATTTAAACACCGAGATGGGCGTAGCCCATCGAGGTGTTTAAATACCCAACGAGCTGAGACAGACTCTATCTTTTTTGTAGCATGGTGTACTTAGTAACACTGTGACGGCATATTGACCGTACTCTAAATTCCAATATCCGGTAGTTGTAGTACGGCTTAGCCACTCCCCTTTAGTTACCCTAAATTAAACGATTTAATGCTCTGCATTCATCAAAGGAAATGTCACCGACCATGCTACAAAGAATAGATAATCTGTCGAAGTGTCTCAACGATGCTATATAGTTATATAGTCGGTTTTCGTAGAGACACGTTTTCTGTATTGACTGAGTTCATACCCAATGTGCATGGAAGGAGCATGTTATGATTACATGTATACCATAACTAGGTTTTAAGTCTAGACTTGTCGTACCCGTAATGGTTTGTTCTCTTGTTTCTCTGGCTTCTGCCAAATCATTGAGTACTTGCATTGTGGCTTTCTAGGCTTTTGTAATATATTATACATGACCATCGATGTGTTATACTTATATTGCTTATAAAAGTTGTATTGTTTGTTGGCTAATATAACCTGTTGGGGATTTTTCTTTTTTTGCACTGTCCCGTGTTATGGAGATGACAATAAGGTAAAATGGAGGTTTGGTGAAGCCTAGAACCTAGTTTAAAAACCACCTCCCGTCTTCCACCTCAGCGGCCTTTTTGTCGCTGAAAATTCAAAGGCGGTAGTCCTATTGGCGGTAGTCCTAAAATGTTTGTGATTTCATAGGCCTTGCTTCCTGTTAACACTGTAATTGCTGTTTGTTTTAATGCGTGTTTTCGGTTGACCGTGTAAGCTACATTTCCTCTTCGACAGCTTTAATGGAAGGTTTATTACAAGTGATAACATAGACAGAACTATTGATTGCCTTTTATGTAAGAGATCATGTTATGTATCTACCTTAAGCTCTAAAGCATCATCATCAAACTGCATAGCATAATATTTAATAATCATGTGAATTGATTTCTACTTATAATAGCTGAATGCTTACACAACATGTATGAAACATCATATAATTATATCATCTGCATATAATGAACATATAGTGAACATTTATCTTTACAAATATGCTTGTCTATAACGGGACGTTATTAGAAAGGATGAACTACTTAACATAATAGTAGTATGACATTGTATATTTTACATGTATAATTCATTTATTTGAATTTTAAGGAAATAAGTTCAAGTTAAATAGCGTCCGCAGAACTTATTTCTTTAAAGTAGGGCTGTCATCTGCGCCATTAAGGGTGATAAGCTGTTTAGCTTGTTTATCGATGTAAATAATACACGTATACGCAGTGTGTGACTGATTATCTTGCCACAAAAAACACAGGTATATTAATATCGAACATAACTGCTTGAAAACGCGTCTTATCTTTTGGTATAATGGTGCGGTATAATATGGCACACACAGGTTGTAAAAAAAAGAAATATATCCGGGTTAGCAGTAAAAAGTTATCACACAGTCTTGAACCAATACTATATCATCTCAGAAACAGTTTGTTGCAATGCTAACAGAATGAATTCACATGCATGAAAGGGAAAACACATCACGTTTACAGGGGGAACACTTTCCGCATACCAAACATGAAACTTGGCATGCATTTTTACACAAACCGTATAAATGTTTTACAGAACATACGAATGGCACCGATGACAAAACTACAGTTTACTTCCGCTTTCGTACTTAGTCCGCAAGTGTTAATTGTGAGGCAGCCTTTAAATATATAAATAAAAGGTGGGCGGGGTGTGTGTGAGGGTGGATGTGGGAGGAGGGGTGGGGGCTTGTGAGGGTAAACATTTGAAATTTAGATGTGTTCTTCGTTATTTTATCATATAGTTTAGTTTATTAATTATGCATTGATCTCAACATGGTCCTATATCAATTTCATTCCAGATCTCAACTATCAGGAATATTGTCAAACCAACTTATTTTGAAATGTGTGAGAATAACGTTTGGGATATATAACCTGATCGGGTTTATATTGCAATCATCAAATAGAATGTTGATTGATTTCTAAATGTACAGTCTAGACTTTAATTTATAAGTTATGACATGTATATCTCTGTATTGGTTTTCAAAAAAGTTATCTAATAGGTGACGATGTCTTCCGATGATTTGGAAACATAAGTAGAGTGGATCCCTCCGTACGATAAAATCAGCAAATTGAATTGAAATAAAGCTCTGTCACAGATAGTACACTATACTTCATTTATTCTACATTATTTGGCCACTAATTTCTTCTACATGGAATACCTAGAAGTGTATTAATCCATGTTCAAGAGATGAACTTACGCCCAAAACTTGTAAATCTAACAGATTGAATAACCCTAATTTCTTAAAGAGGCAACGCGGCGGAATATATGGATGTGATTCACAAATTAGTCCAATATAAATGCAATGAAGACGGTACTTTCCTTGGTATCAGCCCAAACTCCTTAGACATTAGGCTCAACATGGTTTGATTTAAACCGGGACACGCGCTTCATTCAACGCTTGAATCAGGTCACGTAATGGTATCATTGCTTGACGTTTAGAATATAAGGGTTATTCTATGACTGGTCGGCCCGATGTCAGTGTAATGTTACTGGATGTGTCATGGTCCACTCCCATATATATGCACTGGTTATGCACACTGGACTACTTAGAGACGAAGGCTCGAATACGCTATGGGGTGCATGCTGTCCCGAAAATAAAAATGAACAGGATACCACTTACGGGTGTTGACGTTCATCAAAGACGTATAGGTGTATTTTCAAGAATATACATTTTCAAAAAGAAAACTACAAAAAAATAAAACACAAAACAAACTACAACGTCATAAAGGACAGCATACCAATTCCCACAATCTTACCTCCGCACCCTCAGGTGTGCCTGTCCTCTCCCACCCCAACTTTGTTCCTACGGCTATGCATTAAGTATTATGTACACAGTATGATCGAAACAAGTTATAGACAATTTTCATCAATAGGTAGTAAGGATTAGTAGTGGCGGATTCAGAAGGGGGCGGAATGGGGAATGGGATCTGGGGAATTCACGTGTATAGAGAGTTTTATGTGTTTACCTGCCAACTGTTCTTTTCAGAGTCCCTATTGAGTGACAGGTTTTTAATTATACTGGACAGTTTTCACTAAAGCAAGAATGTTTAGCTGACAAAGCGTTTACAGCATTAAATGTTTTATTATCTAACTGTATAAAAAATAAATAAACTAAAGTATAAACTGTTATGTCAGCTGTTCGATGCGTTTGTTGGTTCAATTTTGAACTATGTTTCTGAAATTTGGGGATATACTCAATAGAAAGAAATTGAGTGAATACGTTTAAAGTTTGGTAAAAGGCTGCTAAACGCTAGAGATAATACATGTTCTACTGGTGTTTATGGGGAGTTAGGTAGATATCCTTCGTATATTTCTCGTATAGGCGTATTGTTAAATATGGGTTTGAATAGTTGAATACTGAAAAGATTATTTTAAGTCGTGTATATAAACAATCATTAGATGATTCTAATAGAGAGTAAATACTTGGATTTCAAATGTAAACAGTATTTTGTGTGAAAACGGATTTGAAAATACATGGAATAATCCAAGTACTGTAAATTTAAAACATTTTATGTGCACATTTAAACAACAGTTAACATATCGTTTTATTCAAAGTTATGTTGCGAAAAAGGAATCAAGTGATGAACTTGAATTGTATAACAATTTCAAACGTAACTTTAATTGTGAAGCGTATCTGTATATTTTGTCAAGTTCTCTATGCATTTGTATTACACGATTTAGAATTTGAGCACCCTCTTTAAGAATTCAAACTTGAAGATATTCTAGAAATAGAACTCAAGAAATGAACGTTATTGCCAATGTTGTTATACTACAGATTTGGTGAGACCTCTATTGTTAGTGGTAGAGCACTTGCCCACAAGCGGAAGGTCGTGGGACCCCGCCGAATGCTGGGCTCTCCATATTATGTTTCATTAATTCATTGCTTATCATTCATCACCATTCTGCAAAAATCCTCCTTCTCGGCCATCAAATTTGCTTCATGAGTAGTTAGTACCTCACTGCTGTCTTGTGAAGATGTTAGGCCGACGTTCACTGAAAGAAGGGAAGCTGTAGACAGAAATTCGTTGGTTCTTCGTATGGCGCATCTAAAGTATGCAGTGGCCAGTAGCCTAGTAGTGGCATAGTAGCTTGAATGGAGTACCATTGAGTACTATGGAGAGACTGTTTCACAGCAATAGACAATAATAGAAGACATATCAGCAATGTCCCAGACACAGTGCAATCTAAAGGAAAAAAGATAAACATCAGGTGAACTGCGCGTGAACAGCGAGAGTCGTCGTAGAAACAGAATATACAGCGAGGCTTCAGCAGAAAGTCGGTCACAACAGACACTATCCAGTAGGAGGGACAACAGCAGAGCAGGCGGAAGACGGAGTGAGGTGAGGCGAAAGAAAGGAGCAGATAAAAGGGGTTGATAATTGGGCCAAAAAAACCTACAGATTTAGAGGATGGGTATCATTTCATAATTATTTGCCCATGCTACGTTGGTTTTGGAAAGAGTCATATTGAAAAAGCATTAGTATGTCAAACCTAGTATGTTTAGATTTTAAGATGTAATGCAGTCGGAAAATGAACCAGTTTTACTGAAGTTAGCAATATACATAAAAAGGCACTAATATTAAGTTCTAGTATTCTCAATACCGTTGCATAGACATAACCATTATTTTGTTATTCATTCTCTACTAGAAACGTAATAAATATTTTATTTTATTCTCAACTAGAAATGTTCCGCCAGTCACGTGAATACTATATATATATATATCACATAACTTTACGGTGTGGGAGTGGAATAATACCATTCAACTTTTTCGATAATCCAATAGTGATATAACTATGCAAATGATTGCCAAATCAGTGTTCCGTTTTTTCCATTCAGCTCGGCTCGGAGTACATCGGAATTGAATAGTCAGTTTCCGTAAACGTTCAAAATACCGGAATACGGAAATCAACGAGTTAGTTGTGTTGTTCGGCGTCGTACGGAGAAGACTGAGTCAACATACGATATCATCATACAAACAAACGACGTCATCATACAAACAAACGGACGTCGTCGTACGGCAACGTTATAATATATATATAGGCAGCTACACTAATAAATGTTGATGATGGGGCTTTTTTGGAGTTATGTGATACATAGAATCTGACAGTCGTGCCTATTTATTAAACTAATTGGATAAAATGTGTATGATGCTCGGCATAGCCTCGCATTATATAAGTTTATCGAACTCGTTTAGTATTTAACAAACGCTCATGTAAGATCGTATATTTTATGAGTTTCCATTGTGACGTTTTCTTGTTTATTCATTGTTCACGTTTTAAAATTCATTCTGATTACAAAATATATTCAACACTTACTGTACAATGTTTCAGATTCTATACTACTTGTCAAACTAGTTTATAATACAATTCCACATATGTTTGATGAACATTTAGTACGCTTATTAAAGCGTAAAATGAAACAGTTGACAAAGTATTCGACACTGTTACAACTTAAAGAACTAATGTGCCCTGATGTAGGAGAGGTCTTACACATGCTTCTCGTGTTGTACTACTTTTATTCAATGATATATTGTTCAAATTAAAACTATTGATACTGATATATTGCTAATCACAAAATACCTGCACTTTTTGTTATCAACGATATTTAATAATAAAAAATACACTCACCTCTCTCACTCTGTTTGATCTTTGGAGTATTTAATTTTATATCCATCCTTGGTGCGGATGTTGGAGAGGAGTGTTATAATAAACTGTTGTAGTGGAGTGTTAGTGTGGAGTGTTAGAAAGAAGTCTTGTTGTGGTGTTTTCGAGTGGAGTGTTGGTGTAAAGTGTTCGAGTGCAGCTTTGGTGTGGAGTGTTGGTGTGAAGTGTCGAAGGAGTGTTGGTGTGGAGTGTTGGTGTGGAGTGTTGGTGTGAAGTGTCGAAGTGGAGTGTTGGTGTGGAGTGTTGGTGTGGAGTGTTGGTGTGGTGTGTTGGAGTTGAGTGTCGGGTGGAGTATTAGGATGGAGTGTTGGAGTCGAGTGTTGGTGTGAACTGTTGTCGTGGAGTGTTTATGTAAAGTGTTGGAATGGAGTTTTGGTGTGAATTGTTGGAGTGGAGTGCTGCAGTAGATTATTAGAGTGGAGTGTTGAAGTAGATTGTTAGAGTGGTGTGTTGGCGATGAGCGTCGTTGTGGAGTATAATAGCGTTCGAGATGTGTCGGTACGGAGTGTTGGAGTGGAGTGTTCGTTTAGAGTGTTGGTGTTGATTGTTAGAGTGGAGTTTTGGCTAGGAGTGTTGGAGAGATGGAGCGAAGTGTTGGATTAGTGAATTAGAGTTGAATGTTGGATGGGAGTGTTGGAGTGGAGTGTTCGTGTGGAGTGTTGGTGTTGATTGTTAGAGTAAAGGGTTGGAATGGAGTGTTGGTGTGAAGCGTTTGAGTGGAGTGTTGGAGCGAAGTGTTGGATTTGAGTTTTATAGTTGAATGTTGGAGTGGAGTGTTGGATTGGAGTGTCCGTGTGGAGTGTTGGTGTTGATTGTTAGAATAAAGTGTTGGAATGGAGTGTTGGTGTGACGTGATGGAGTGGAGTGTTGCAGTAGATTGTTACAGATGAGTGTTCGAGATGAGCGTCGTTGTGGAGTATTAGAGTGTTGGAAATGTGTCGATACGGAGTGTTGGAGTCGAGTGTTCGTGTGTAGAGTTGTTGTTGATTGTTAGAGTAAAGTGTTGGCTAGGAGTGTTGGTGTGGAGTGTTAGAGCGAAGTGTTGGATTGGAGTGTTAGAGTTGAATGTTGGAGTGAAGTGTTTGGGTTGAACGTCGTTGTGAAGTGTTGGTGTGAGGTGTTGGGGCGGAATGTTGGATTGGTGTGTTAGATTTGAGTGTTGGATTAGAGTGTTAGAAATGAATGTTGGAGTGGAGTGTTGGTGTGAGGTGTTGGTGTGGAGTGTTAGAGTGAAGTGTAGGTATGGAGTGTTTGTAGTGAAATGTTGGCGTGGAGTGTTAGAGTGGGACGTTGATTTGGAGTGGTGGTGTGGAGTTTGGTGTGAAGTGTTTGAGTGGAGTGTTGGTGTGGAGAGTTGGTGTGAATTGTTGGAGTGGAGTGTTGGAGAAGATTGTTGGAGTGGAGTGCTGGAAAGGAGCGTCGTTGTTGAGTATTAGAGTGGATTGGTGGAGAGGTATCAATATGTAGTGTTAGAGTGGATTGTTGCTGTGGAATATTGGTGTTGAGTGTTAGAGTGGAGTATTGGCTAGGATTGTTGGTGTGAAGTGTTTGCTAGGATTGTTGATGTGGAATGTTAGAGTGGAGTGTTGGTATGGAGTGTTGGTGTGGAGTGTTAGAGTTGAGTGTAGGTGTGGAATGTTAGAGCGGAGAGTTGGTGTGGAATGTTAGAGTGGAGTGTTGGTATGAAGTGTTGGTGTGGAGTGTTAGAGTGGAGTGTAGGTGTGGAATGTTAGTGTAGATTGTTTTGAGTGGAGTGTTGGTGTGGAGTGTTGGAGTGAAATGTGGTACTGGTGGTGAAATGATGTGGTGGAGTGTTGGTGTGAGTGTTGGGGTGAGGTGATGTTGTGGCATGTTGGAGTGGAGTGTTGGAATGGGGTGTTGGTGTGAAGTGTTAACGTACAGTGTTGGAGTGGAGGGTTGGAGTGGAATGTTGGAGTGAAGTTTTGATATGAAATATTGGAGTGGAGCAGTATATGTGTGTGTTATTGTGGAGTATTTGAGTGAAGTGTTGGTGCGACGTGTTGGAGTGGAGTGTTGTAGTGGAGCGTTGTGTCGAGTGGGGTGTTGGAGATGAGTGTTAGAGTTTAGTGTTGGAAGGGTTGATTTTATGTATATTATAAACCTAACTCGGTAAAGATTCGGGTAGATCTAATATTTTAAAAATGCACCTAAGTTCACCTAGTGCAATGAAGGAAATACACGTTGGTGGCGAGAGGGTTGAGTGGGGTGGGATTCCCCCGGGTCCCTAGTCGTTCGAAGGTTTCGCCTCTCAAAATGGAGTATTCGAGTGGAGTGTTGTAGTAGAGTGTTGGTGTGGAGTATTAGTGAAGTGTTGGTGTGCACAGTTGGTGTGGAGTGTTATAGTGAAGTATTGGAGTGGATTGATGGAGTGGAGTGTTGGAGTGTGGTGTTGGAGTGCAGTGTTGGTGTGGAGTGTTTGGATGGCGTGTTGGTGTGAAGTTTTGGTGTGAAGTTTTTGCATTTAACGACGTATACCGAACACACCGACTTATACCGAATACTGTAAAGTGTGTACATTGAAGTTATTGCATTATAATGACATGAATGTTATTGAAAGGCTCATCAACATATTATCGGTTATAAAGAGCATAGGTATCCGGGAACCTGTCATACTCTAAATTAATAACAATATATTTCTATGGTTCGTTATATTTCTCGGAGGATAGTCTCCGATACACAAAACTCCCGGTATATGTCCTCGTCGGACTAAGGAAAAGAGACTACAGGAAAGTGTCTTGCTCAAGAAACACACCGACGAAACTCATTGGCGCCGGTGAGATTTGAACCCGCATCCCCTACTAACAAACTTCGGCGAATATAACATTTGTTCTTAGAAGTACTTGTATTTAGCTACATTTAATTTATATACATTTAACGACTTATTTAAGTGTATTTATGATACATGTATAAATATAATAGCGATCGCATCAAGCTCCTATGATTACAGGTAAGACGGTTTATTATTACCCTTTGCAAGTTTCTGTTGCCTCTGTGTTTTTGACCTAATATATCAAACAAATTGGAAGCTACTGCCTCGAAATGAGTCGATGTGACTTTGTATAGGAAGTCCGCATCTGGCGGTGTGTAAAGGAAGTCCGCATTTGCTGGTGTGTATAATAAGAAGACCGTATTTGGCGGTGTGTATAAGAAGTCCGCATTTGCCAGTGTGTATACAAAGTCCAAATAATTGCCTCGAAATATCTCACTAAAAATATGTATAGGAAGTCCGCACTTGACTGTGTTTATCAGATGTGTGTATGAGAAGTCCGCATTTGCATGGTAAAAATCTCACAAATAAGAAACGGTATTTACTGAACTATGAGCTCCTAAGAGTGTTTTTCTAGTCTCTGTTTAGTTCCTGTTGAAATATGAACGTCCAATAAATACTATTGAGCTTATTTACTAATGTACAACGTCGTGCTTTCTGTGGACAAAAGAAGTTAGTATGGAATTTATATAACGCTGTAGACAAAAAGTGCTGTCTCAGACATTATAAAAAAACACAGGTGCTGCAGTGTCGCAAACTTCATGCTTATTTAATGCTTATAATATCGGATTTGCAGGAATTTTAATCTTTTTTAAAAAAAAACAATTATTTTTTATTAATTAACTGAATATTCGTTTCATATTGAACAGGCTTCGAATGCCGATCGGATAAACTAGGTTCAAATCTAGAACCGAGAACTGGGCCCGAATGTAGAGCGGAGAACAGGGTTTGAATGTCGAACTGAGAAAGTAGAACGTAGAGCCAACTTCACACACGATTTACACATCTGATAATATATTCACCTTTTAAAAGTTTCTGCTGCCTCGGTGTTTCTGGCTAATATTTTAAATAATTTGGAAGCTACCGCCTCGGAATGTATCAAAGTGACTATGTATAGAAAGTCCGCATTTGGCGGATTGTTTAGGAAGTCCGCATTTACCTGTGCGTATAGGATGTCCGCATTTGTCTATGCCTATAGGAAGTCCGCATTTGCCTGTGCGTGTAGGAAGTCCGCATTCGGCGTTGTGTATAGGATGTCCGCATTTACCGGTGCTTATCAGATGTGTGTATGAAAAGTCCGCATTTGCACGGTAAAAATCTCAAAGTTACTGATTATGAGTTCCTAAGAGAATTTTTCAAGGCGATATTTAGTTCCTTTTAAAATATGAACGTCCTATATATAATATTGAGCTTATTTACTAACGTGCGACGAAAAGGATTATAGGCAGTTAAAAAACAAATGAAGATTTTTCTTTGAACTCATTTTAAATGTTCATTATTTCATTTTATTGCAATTTAAATATTCTGAAAAATATGTTTTGTTACTTTCATTGCTCCTGCAAAATACTTTTGAAATCACTTAAGAAATAACTAGGATGCGCATACAAATGTAACCAAATATATCAAGAGTGTAATTGTGATTAATTTATAATAAATATTACAAAGAATTACAAGATGTCATCTGCTTATAACTTATTTCTATTTAAAAGTAAATATCTTAAATTGAAATAATTGGATCTGATTGTTACTTTTGAACATGCAATATCTTTCTATTATGTCAATGTATAATATTTTGTTTTTTTACATAGGAAAATAATTCACTTACTGCAGATACTTAAAGCTGCATTAGCCGTAACCGAAGCTTTAGCTTAAAAAACACAAAATAACTACTTTGACAAACATTACACAACTACCATTGTCGAATATTTACTGAATAAGCAAAAGGTTTTGACGAAATTCAGTAGCATTATAAAAAAAATAAAAGAGTACCACTTTGAAGGATTGAACTCGGAGTCCACACTAAAGTTATACATGTTGGTAAGGAGGACGCTCTACATAGAGAGCTAAACGGACAAGTTAGGCGATGCGAGACATACTGTTACTAAACACTAATGCGCTAATTGTATCATTTGACCAACGGAAGTGTAAATATTGCGCAATGGAAATGTAAATAGAGCGGTCCCAACAAAAGTAATTTAAATATTTCTAAAAATAATTATAATAATTTTAATCAAATTAACGATTTTATTACTACATACTTATTTGGGTCAATGTTCATATTTCCATAAAGACATGTCACTGAATAAAAACCAGACAGTTATTTGCTTATTCTCGCAATGTCTTTAATTACGGACAGTGTCCCGTTAAAAGATGCTATGGAATACATAATAACTTTCCAAAAACACCTATTTTTTAATATACACATTGCCGAATATAAATCTGGACTCAGTTTATCAGATGACCCAAAACTGTAAGTAGTGTAACACTTTTCGGTAAAATCCTTTTTTCTCTCCAGAAAATGCCCTTAGAAACTACACAGGTGCAGCAGTGTCGCAAAGTTCATGCTTATCTAATGCTTATAAAATTGGATTTGCAGGATTTGTTTTTATTATTACTTTTTCATCTGATTCTGTTGTATTATTTTTTTATTTTGAATATCTGTTTTATATTAAACTGGACTCGACTGTAGAACGGAAAACTGTTCGAATGTTCTAACGGTGAAGTACGTTGAAATGTAGAATGGAGAGTCCTTTGCATAGTAAAAAACTCAAAGCTACAAAACAGCATTTACTGAATTAATTGTTTGCTTGTTTGAATGGTGTTTTACATCGTATATCACATGTTAGGCCAGATAATTATGACGTTCATTTTTTTTTGTAGTACCTCCCGCCATCCGTAATAATCGACTCGTTCTTGACAAGTAGAGCTACCAGTGGTATTCGAACCTACAGTGGTGAGAGGAGAGAAAGCGCAGCGTCTTTTACTATCCCGGCCACGGACGCTCTCTTTATTAGATCTTAGGAGTGTTTTTCTGGTATATATATTTAGTTCCTGTTAACATGTGAACGACCTATATAGTATTGAGCCTATTTACAACCGTATAGCATCGTGCGGACGAAACGGGTTATATCCTGGTTTTCTCCGGACAAAATAAGTCAGTGCGGAAATAAAGCGCTGCAGACAAAAAGAGTTATCATTAGCATTAGAACCTACACAGGTGCAGCAGTGTCATAATGTTCATGCTTATCTAATGCTTATAATATTGGAATTGCAGGAATTTTAATTTAATTGTTTCTATTTCATCTTATTCTTTAGCATTACTTATTTTGATTATCTGTTTAATATTTAAGCGGTTATGTCACGGTATAAGCTGAAACAACATGTCGAAAGGGTAAACAGAGAAATGCACCCAAGCCAAATGCTTGTGCATGAACTACAGACTCAAACCATTGTTCTTTTCTAAAATGCTGCAATGATGCATAATCTAAGGATAAGAGTATTTGTAAATTTACTGACGGCCCACGAGATGAATAGAGCCTACTAGCGGATTTATTTTTGTTAGAACTCGTTCATATCTACACGGTATTCTGTAGACATATCGATACTACAGCAAAACACATACCTCTGAATCAAACATATCTTAAAATAAATAGTATACAGATATATTACACCGCATAGAGCTAAAAACCGCATATACCTTTCATTAAGCTCTATGCGAACAAACGTTTTGCAAAGAGCTCCCGTGTTGAATGTTTGTAGTGACATGGCTATAGCATTGGTTGGCTAAATACAGAGTTGTATCTCTTCTCAAACCGATAAACGTACAAGAATAATCATGTCTCAGAAACTATAAACGCAAATCAACTGAACCGTTTGTACTTTGCACATCACTGTTGAGACTGCGCGCCGAGTACGGACCCGTCCTGCCGAGAGCGCCTCGGGTTATTGGCGACTCGGTTGGTCACCCGTCCGACCCGTTTTGAAGGAGTCTAGCACGGGCGAATAAGTAATTTTACTTCTGATTTCTATGGAAATCGGAATTAGTATTTATTCAAAATATATGTAACTTAGAGAGATATCTCTTTTCTTAGACAGATATCTCTGTTGTTAATTTAAAAGAGATATATATTTTCTTAGAGAGATATCTTGTTTGTTTGAGAAATATATCTCTACCTTTGAGAGATATCTCTCTATCTTGGTTTAAGCACTATTTTATTCACAATTATACAGTTTGTGTTATATAGACAGTGAATTAGGATCCAGAAGAAAGCAAAACGCTTGTATATATCTGTCTCCTTGATCATGGCACAATAAGTTACATTATTCGTGATAGCATAGTACATGAAATCAAATGGCTAGTTAAGTGTTTAATATATAATTACAAGAAATATAGAAATGTAAGGAGAGAGAGAGAGACAGAGAGAGAGAGAGAGAGAGAGAGAATGTGTGTGTGCGACGTTCTTCAGCAAACATATAGGCCCTTATCCCCATACTAATGTATTGTAATAGTGGCAGATTCAGCTTGTAGGGAGTATGATAGCGATTTTTCAGATTGGCATACTGTTTTGCAAATTTAATTTTCTCAAATTCCTAAAGTTAAGTACATGCAGTTTCGTATTTAGAATATATTTTTGGACTATTTTGAAAACTTGTGTGTTTACGTCTAGAAAAAGTGTTTCATCACCAAAAAGTAGGGTGTCTAGTGTTATTTCGTCGATTAAGTGTAGTAACTCATTATTCATTACTATTCTCTGGGGAGTATATAGTGGATAGTGCAATAGGAAATGATTCGTGTCTTCTAAGGATCTACATACACATAGTGGACTTTCTACAATGTTTTTTGAAAAGAAATGCTGATTTAAGCTGCTGCTGTGAGTGCGAAGGCGTGTGTGGCGAATGTGGGCCTTCCGATTACCAGTAAAGTAGTAGTGTGGAACAGTAGTCCTATTACTATCCAGTCTAGATTTGAAAACATTAATAGACTCGGAATTTCTCGCCGATGGGGGAAGTTCATTCCATTCACGGATTGTAGATGGGAGGAAAGAAGTGGCATAAAGCTTTGAATTACAGTGGACTATTCTTGCGTTTCCAGCGTTTTTTAAATTGTAGTTAACGAGGTTTCTAACGTTATCTGGGACAAGGGATGACAAAAAGGCAGGAGTTAAGTTTGCGTTCATTTTATAATATAATATAAGCCTATGCTTTCGTCTTCTAGCCATCAAAGATTCCAATCCCGTTTCGCGGTTAAGGGCTTCTAGGGATACAAGTTTGGTTGCTCCTGTCACAATTCTGGCAGCCTCATATTGATTTTATTCTAATTCATGCTCTTGCTCTTTAGTACAGTTGTCCCATACAACGTCGTCATATTCAAGAGTCGGACAAATAAATGTAAAGTATATTTTTTCCAGAGATTTTCTGTTTAACTTACATTTTAATGTTCTCATTACATTTACGCGTTGTCATGCCTTTTCTTTAATAGCATCTATGTGGTGATTCCATGTACCATTACTTGAAAATGAGAGACCTAAATGTTTATGCATTTCGACTTCTGCAATAATAACAGCGTTCATCATTAGAGGAGGATGCAATGGTTTGTTTATTTTCCTGGAGATTAGGAGTGTTTCTGTTTTGTTGGGATTAAAATCTACCAACCATTTGTCCGCCCAATCATGTATTGTTAGCAGGTCATTATTTATTATGGTTGCAGCAATATTTGGAGAGTCAACTATAACGTAAAGACTTGTATCATCGGCAAATAAGTTAATATTTGAGTTAATATTATCAACAATGTCATTAATGTAAATAAGAAATAACAGTGTTCCCATTATAGGTCCCTGAGGTACTCCAGCATTTATGTTTACACTATCGGAGATTTCACCAGGTAGTATAACGCTTTGTTTGCGATTTTGAAGGTAGTCCGAAAATCACAGTAGAAGAGATCCCGTTATACCAACTGTCTTTAATTTAAAAATCAATCCTTTATGCCAAACTCTATCAAAAGCTTTAGAAATATCACAAAAGACTGCTCGAATTTCTTTGCCATCATCAAGAGCTTTGCAGAACGTATTATATATATCAACTAATTGATTCATTGTAGAGTCTTTAGGAACAAAACCCGATTGGAGAGCAGTTATGACATGATTTGAGAGAAAAAAAATAAAAACATGTTTGTGGATAATGTTTTCCATAACTTTGTCTAGTGTACTGAGGAGTGAAATAGGTCGATAGTTGGCTAATTCTGAGGGGTCATTTTTCTTAAGAACCGCACATGCATTGGCTATCTTCCACAGAGAAGGAATTGTGCTAATAGCCAAAGACCTATTAAAAAGAGTTGATAATGGCGAAGCTAATTCGGAAGCTAGTTCTTTAAGTACTCTGTTGTTAATATTATCTGGCCCTACTGCCTTGCCTAGCTTTAAGGTTTGCAAAACATACTTCAATAGGTGTTATGTTAATCCTGCTTAGCGTTGGCCTTCTAGGATCAAAATCAAAAACTGGAAGTGTCTTGTTAGTGTTAGTGTCATGATTCAAATAAGATTGCGTTTTGAAAAAAATATTTAATAAATTCACATTGCCTTTGTTGTCTGTGTATGTATTTCCATTATTATTTAACGGGGGAATAGATGACGAACGATTGTTTGGACTTATAAAATATTTCAATGTTTTCCACCAATCAGAAGGAGAAAGTATGTTTGAATGTAATGTGTCAGCTAGTTTTACAAAGTGTTTTTTTCTTGCATTTCGTATCATAAATGTAACTTCGTTTCTTATTCGTCTGTATTCTTCCCAGTGTACCTCGTTATTCGTTCGTTTAGCTTTGTCATATAGTTTCTTCCGTTTTCTCATTGCTTTTCGAATATCATTATGTAACCACTGTGGATCTGAAGGTCTAACAGTGAAATTTATTTTCGGAATCGTTCCATCAGCTAGATTAAGTATTTTATTAGATATATTGTCTGCGTATATGTCAATGTCGGTATGAAAACATGAGTCCCAGTTAACTGG
This sequence comes from Cyrtodaria siliqua, assembly GCA_037043455.1. NCBI lineage: Eukaryota > Metazoa > Mollusca > Bivalvia > Adapedonta > Hiatellidae > Cyrtodaria > Cyrtodaria siliqua. The sequence continues at coordinate 86,369 of JAWPHD010007818.1, read as the reverse complement.
GTCTGCTGCATTTCGTCTAAGAGATTCGTAGTCGCCTCTGTCATATTGCCATATTGTACGTTTATATGCATTATATTTCGGTTTAGAGTATTTATAACAACAGAAAATAGGGCAATGGCATCTTACGTTTTGATTTAAAAATGGTTCTCCGACACCACATACAGTAACGTTTCCTGGGTTTGAGAGTAGTAGTAAGTCAATTATTGAGTTGGAATGTTCAGTAAAATGTGTTAGTTCTCTTATAGGTTGAGTAAGGTTATATTGATTTAATATGTCTGTTATTTTATTTGCGGATTGCGGTTTATTCATATCAAGATTAAAATCACCTGCTATGATTATGTCAGATATGTTTGTTTCGATGGCTAATCCTATAGATTGTTCAATACATGAAAGTATGTAAGGAATTTGAATTTGGAGGTCTATAATATGTTCCAAATAGTATTTTCTTATTATGTGAACGTATTTCCAACTATATGCACTCAATATTGGGTAGTTCAAGATCATTACGTCTAGTGGCATTTAAATTATTATTTACGTAAACAATAATTCCACCATGATTGTCGGATGGTCTATCTCTCCGAAATGGGGTACTAAAATTCGTAAAAAAATATCATCGGTTGATGTAGTAGCACTTAACCATGTTTCGATAAATGCAAGTATATCAAAATGACTCAACTCAGCATACAGAATATTTCTTTTATGCAGAAATCTTTGAACATTATAGTGAACTATCGATAAGTGTTGTCTGAATTCATCACTATTGGGAATATATGTATCGGGTCCTGGATTAAGCTCAATATCGCCAGATTGGAATAGTATAAACGCCATCCAAGTAACCAATTCGAAAATGTTTAGGCATCTTGAACCCTTAACTCTTGATTGTACAGGGGTAAATAAACCTATTCTCACCCTATATAGGGTAGTTTCAATATACATTTAAGTTATTCTACCGTCAGGAAGAGTATAGGGTGAGATGCTCCTGGGAAGCACACACGTTGGAACGTAGAACAGTACTAACGAAAGGAAATATAGAACATAAGAAGTAGTCAGCTTGACTAAGAGTCTATATGGAATAGGAATATGAAGAAGAAAATACAAAGTCATTACAATATATGTAAACAGAAGTTCAAGGATGCATATTACGTTAGTCAACCTTAGGTATTCGTATCATTTCCACATGAGTAAACAAAGACTGGTGACACTCATAGATTGGTCCAGTGACTAGAAAGTGAAGCGTCCTTAGACATTTATACTATACTGCAAGATACAAGTTATTAGGATGTAAATACAACATATTAATAACGACACAAAACGAACATTAAATATTTAAATGATGCATAAACAGTCAACAATCAGTTTCAGAATTAGTTCAGAACTGACTTGATACAAAATAATAGCATCATATTCGTAAGATACGAAGTCAAATAGAATTTACAGTAAGGCTACAAATTAAATCCGTATCAATGCGTTAATCCCGTTAGTTATATTTATTACAACTAACACTACCGAGTTTTTTTTTTTTTTTCAATACTTCATTTTTTCCAGCGTCATGTGTCCTATTTATATAATACACAAGACTGACACCGGGCCCCATGGCTCAGTTTGAACAACGTACAAACTTTTTCAATCAAAACCATGGGTCCCCGCAGGAGTCTGTGTTGAATCATATCATAAAGTAAAACGAGAAAACGTAATACAACAACATCACGCACACACTATGTCGACTCGCACAATATACGTAATTATTACCTTGCATCAATAATGCATATTAATTTAATATATTACACAAGCTGGCAACGGGCTCCGTGGCTAAGTTAGAACAACATACAAGCTTTTTCAACCCAAACCACGGGTCGCCACAGGAGTCTGTGTTAAATCATATCATAAAATAAAACGAGAAAACGTAATACAAAAATATCACGCACACACTATGTCGACTCGCACACCATAATTATTATATCAAATTAATAATCCACATCAATTTAATATATTGCACAAGACTGACAACGGGCTCCGTGGCTCAGTTAGAACAACATACAAGCTTTTTATCTTAAAGATATATTATCGCTTGTCATAGATTTCTTCGTTGGTATATCGTTTCTAATCAAAATCCATAGTTCGCGTAGTTTTCATATGTACATTTGCACATAAAAGGTGAATTCATGTAACTAAGTGATTTATTAAACAAACATCTGACACCAGTGCAGCATCTGTAAACAATGGGTAAAAAATCGACTCATTTAAATATAATTATTATTCTTCTATTTCCGACCAACCGGCACTAGACTGAAGCAGTAGAGTATAGTTCTATACTGACCCTGACTGAAAACGTGTATTTTTTCTCACAACTGGCATTTCAAAGAATGGATTTAAAAATGTTGTGTTTTTTCAAATGAACCACTTAGACCCAAGATTAACCATTAAAGGGCAATAACTATGCCGTTACGTGGGCAATAACTATCATTTTGGCCCAGTTATATAAGAAACAATTTTATTCTTTATTTTTTATCAATTCCTGGACAACTATAGTGCAACTAAGGCGATCTGGACGAAACTTGCTCGGACACTACTGGGATACACATTTGGTTAAAATAACATAATCTTCCAGCCTTCCTTACATACTTATGGCCACGGACTGATATGATAGACTGACGGACAGGATGAGGGACGGCCAACGCGAAATCTATTTCAGCTTCGTATGCAGTTGCAGAGATTACATATTTATAGTAGATACAATTCCGAAACTGATGTTTTATAACCCAATTTGAAAACGATTTGAATATATCTGGAATGAGGTCATATATGAATATTTGGGAAACTTTAAAACGTTCAGCGAAAATACAAGTAGTATCACGACAATGAATTTACCATGAAAGAAAAGAACTGCACATCCGATATAGTGTACCCTTCATTATTAGTGTTTGGGTTGTATGCGGTTTGGCTATGCCTACCGTTCGCATAGAGCTTCGCTGTTAAAGTTTGCGAAATAGAAAAAAAATCCTGTTTACCGCATAGAGCCCCCTTCGCATCGAGCTCAAAGGTGCCAAACAGCTATGTAAAAGTTCTTATTGAAACGAGATACTAGGATACTACAAGGGGTATATTTTCCATTGATTTCGTTCCCAATCTCGAGTTCGACATGTGAAACCAAGCAGTGAGTTCGATATCAGCCCTCAGATCTACATTGGAACCCCAAGTTCTGAGTTCGGTATTAGGTTCAAGCCCCGAGTTTAACATTTGAACCTCAACACTGAGTTCAACACTTGAGAATCACATCGGAGTTCGACAATTGATTCTCCAGACCCGAAATCGTTTCAACCCCACCCCAAGTTCCTATATTTGAACTTGAGCACTGAGTTTGACATTAACTCCAAGCCCTGAGTTTGATAATATACGGTGACAAGGGAGACTGTATGAAGCGCTGTTTATATCCTGGATAAATCAGTAACGTATCCTTATCGGCGTATTGGCCAATTCTTGAGATAGGCATTTTGCTCAGAGCGGGTTTTGCTTATTCTATTAATATTCTTTTTCCAGTTTAAATTATTTCACGGATCTCACCATCGTCGAAACCCACGTTTGATTGATTACGTTATACTCCATTCATCACCCGTGGGACATTACGCCTGATTTTGGTCGTAATCAGTCCAGAACAATGCAGCAATCTGATTGGTTTACCCAAGTTTTCACGGTAATTGGGATATCCAATTGGACCATCGTTTTATACAACGTTCGTCTAAACACTCAAAATGGCGTCCGAGTATGAAATCGCTTGTCAACGGTTTGGAATACCGAAATTCCAACAATTTCAAAACTATGCGTTAAGGCAGTTGCTGTGTAATCGTGACGTATTTTGTCAATAAGAACTGGTGGAGGAGAAAGTTTGGTTTACCAAGCTTTCCATTTGTTGTGGCGACATCGTCATCAAGGTGAACATTGTCAAGTGCTGATCATCACGCCACTTCTTTCAGTAATGAAAGAGCAATGCGACAATTTAGGTAGGTCTAACATGCGATAACAATTAGATAAAATAAAAATGTGACAGCATAATATGCAACCATACCGTGGTTCGACCCCCACACCCCACAAACACACACGTATAGATCTACCAACTGATATATTCGCACCGCCTACAGAATTTCCTACCCATAAGTATCTTTCTTTCTGTAATGTGACCGTACAAAACGTTTAAGCTCCGTGTATTATGCAGGGGGAGTAAACAGAACTATGATATTCATAACTTTCACATCCTGTCAACTTCTGTAGGTCGAGATATTCAGTAGGGGAAAATAAAAGGGTTTACTCGGACTATATCCACAATCTCTATATAAAAAATAAAAATATTTGACCATTATATAAATATTGGTGTTTCAAAACCAGACAGCATGAAAAGAAGATGCATACATTTACTAAGATGTATACATTTACTACCTCCATTCCATCTGCAACCCCACCTGAGAAAAACTGAATGCTTAGGAAGGCCAAAAAACAAATAAATATATGTAAAACATCATATGACATTGTTTACAATTTCTGAAAGAAAAAAATCCCCGTGTTATATGCACAGTGGGGTAGTGGCTAACCCGGCGCCACATGTTAGCTACATGTACAGGTCTGTGCTTTTACGGACTGTAAATTTGCTCTGCTTCTTTGTATTGTTATACAACTTTTGAAACGGCATCAATGAAAGATAACTTGTATTTGCTGTTTTAGGTTCTTTGGGATTTACGGCCACCTACATTGGCAGAAATTCAGATGAAGAGACCGCCATTCTTAAGGGTGAACCTGAATTTTTATATTCGTCGCCGGAAAATATTGTTGGTAACACCAAGTGGAGGGACATGGTTGAAGTAGCTGCTCAATCAAGTTGATAGTAGGAGATGAGGCCCATACAGTTTTACATTGATAAGAAAAAATAAAAATGTTCATAGTTGGTTTTGATGGACAGGAACATTGGCAAGCATTTGGTTGATCATTGTCGGAAACTCAAGTGATTCATTCCACTATGGGCCTATCGCCGTCCGGGCACTTAGAATATGAACCATTTTCTATGACAGAGGTCACATGTCAAGGTCATTGACCTTTTTTTTTGGTACGCGACACACCGCTATCCAATGATGTATCCACATACCAAGTTTGGTATCTCTTAAGTGTTATAATATTGAAAATATGGCCCGGAAAAGCATTTCGGAAGGACGGACGGGGACAGGGTGCAAACCTATAGTCCCCACCCGGGACCGGTGAGGTACTAAAAATAAATAAAAAATATGCCTCCAGTGAGATTTGAAACCGAGACTCCTGGGGTTTCCAGTGTACATTACCAAATATTAAAAAAGGGCCATAACTCCGGTGTTACTGGTTTCGATCTGAGTGGTTTTCAACCTTGTCCGAGCTTTCATTGATATCAACAATCTGGCCAAGTTTGGGAAAGATCGAATAAAAAATGACGGCGCTCGATTGTTCACAAGGCTGAAAATGGCATTTTTCAATAATTCAAGGGAACATTACTCTGGTGTTCCTGGTTGGATACAACTGATTTTCAAACTTTTTAGAGCTTTCATTGCTGATATATGCCCTGAAACATTTTTATTACTTCATATTATCATATATATGAAAATATGACTGGTCAGACACTTATATTAATACAAGCAAATTCGTTGAATTTTAAGGCATTGTTATAATAATTGAATTGAACTGAATTGGGGTTTTAAGGTGCACCAACACATGAAAGGTTATATGGCGCCTAACAGGAATGAACATGCCAGGCTCATCCTTCATGTACATCGAGATAAAATATGGAGAACGGGCCTAAAACCTTCTAACCCTGAACTGCATAGTTGCTGCAAATTCTACTGTAGACATTCCATTTACGCTGGAGCCACGTTATAGTGTTTCTGCCACTGCTCTAGTGATATGAGCGAGATGGCACCTGAAACAATGCAGGGGTCATGATGAAGACCTTTAATGAGCATGAACAAACAAGAGGCCCAAGAGGGCATGTGGACGCTCTACTGGCTAAAGATAAAGTTTATGCACAAGGGGCCATAACACTTTCAAATATCGTTCAACCAGAACATGGTGATGATATACGCAACTAGGCTTGGTACTGATTGTCCCTGACCTGTTTCGTTGAAATCCAGCCAGAGGTTCAGGAGAACTAGTCTGTACAAAGTTAGTGTATTAACACATTTAAGGGTCATAACTCTGCCAAAAATCATTAAACCCGAATATGGCGATGATATGCACAACTAGGCTTGATACTGATCATCCTTGTCAAGTTTCGTTAAAATCCAGCTAGGGGTTCATGAGAACTAGCCCGGAAAATGTGTGTGTATCAAAACCCTTTAAAGGGCCATAACTCCACCAAAAATCTGTTAACCGGAATGCGACGATGATATGCACAACTAAGCTTGGTGCTGATCATTCCTGTAAAGTTTCGTTGAAATGTGGGGAGATGTTCAGGAGAATAGTCCAGACAAAGTTTGTGTATTAAACCTTTAAAGGACCATAACTCTGCCAAAAGGCATTCAACCGGAACACAGCAAAGATTTGCACAACTAGACCTGGAACTGATCATCCCTAAAAAGTTTCGTTTAAATCCGGCCAGGGTTCAGGAGAACTAGTCAGAACAAAGTTTGTGTATTAAAACCTTTAAAGGGACATAACTCCGCCAAAATCTTTCAACCGGAACACGTTGACGATATGTACAACTAGGCTTGGTACTGATCATCCCTAAAAAATGTCAATGAAATCTGGTCAAATGAAGGCCCTTTCGTCTTAATGAGGCCAAAATATAGCATATTTCAGAAAATCAAGGGCCATTACTCCGGTGTAAATGGTCCAATCTGGCTGGTTTTCAAACTTGTCGCAGCTTTCATTGATAGTAACAATCTGGTAAAGGTTGGTAAAGATCGGATGAAAAATGAAGACCCTATCGTATTAACGAGGCAAAATATAGCATTTTTAACTAAATCAAGGCCATAAATCCGTTGTTACTGGTCCGAACTGGCTGGTTTTCAAACTTTCCTGAGCTTTCATTTATATTAACAATCTGGTAAAGTCTGGTAAAGATCGGACGAAAAATTAAGGCCCTGTCGGCTTAACGAGGCAAAATATAGCATTTTTAACTAAATCAAGGGCCATAACTCCGCTGTTGCAGGTCCGATCTGGCTGGTTTTCGAACTTGTCTAAGCTTTCATTGATATTAACAATCTGGTAATGTTTGGTAAAGATCGGATGAAAAATGAAGACCCTATCGTCTTAACGAGGCAAAATATAGCCCTTTTAACTAAATCAAGGGCCAGAACTCCGCTGTTACTAGTCCGATCTAGCTGGTTTTCAAACTTTTCCAAGCTTTTATTGATATTAACAAGATGGTTAAGTTCGGTAAAGATCGGATGAAAAATGAAGGCCCTATCGTCTTAACGAGGCCAACTTTAGCATTTTTAACTAAATCAAGGGCTATAACTCTGCTGTTGCTGGTCCGATCTGGCTGGTTTTCAAACTTGTCAAAGCTTTCATTGATATTAACAATCTGGTACAGTTTGGTAGAGATCGAATGAAACATGAAGGCCCTATCGTCTTAACGAGGCAAAATATAGTATTTTTAACTAAACCAATGGTCATAACTCCGTTGTTACTGGTTTGATCTGGCTGTTTTTCAAACTTGTCCGAGCTTTCATTGATATTAACAACCTGTTAAAGTTTGGTAAAGATCGGATACAAAATGAAGGCCCTATCGTCTTAAAGAGACAAAGGTTAACGACGGACGACGGACGGACGACGGACAACTCGCCATCCCTTGGCCAGTAGAGCTAAAAATGATAAAATGAACATTAATTTGTGGGGGTTCTACCCCTCTGCCTTCCCCTCCAACGGGATCTGTAGTGGCCCTATTCTTTGTCCCGTAACCAAACGGGGCTTTGTTATAATAAATACTTATGTCAAGTTATATTAATAAAATAAATACTTGTGCCACGTTATACTAACATACATCATCAATTGTTAAAATGATTTATGAAAAACCATTTAATAAGCAAGTTTGATTAATTTAAGGGCAATAATTCCGGCGTGACTAGGATGATTCCGAAATAAATGTGCCGCATCAGATCCCACTATTGGGGTTACTGGGGCGATTCTGGAAAAAAAATAACCGCGTCTCATCTGACTATCGGGATAAACATTATGACCAAGTGTAATGAAAATCTAAACAGCAGTTATGAAGATATGGCTCCAGACGGAAGGATGGACGGACAGACAATGCCAAATTAATATACCTCTGCCTTTGGTGCGAATAAAAAATAAAAAATAAATTCTTTATAAAATGTTTTGTTTTGACCAAGTTTCTTATGAAAAGAAATAATCCATTAAAAAAAAAAAGGTTTCTTATGAGAAAAAAAAATGACGGACCGACAATATCCTTTGCGGTGGTAAAAACAAATACGACAAAAAAAATTATTGAACCCATGACCAAGTTTCTTAAAAAAAATAAAAAAATAAAGAAAATAAGTAATTTCGAAAAAAAAAGGCTTCTTATGAGAAAAAAATAAAAAAGGAAGAAAAATTGAACCATGAACCAAGGTTTCTTACGGAAAAAAAAATCTCCAGTGAGATTTGAACCCGCAACCTGGATAATTTAAAGGGACATTTATCAACTCCGGCATTTTTAGCCCAAATGACATTTATTATCCATGATCTTCACGCTAGAGGGTTAATGCGAAGACCGTGAACGTGACTGTGTAAACTTTGGAAATAAATTAAAACTAATAAAATGCTAACTTTGAAACAGCGTAAATATTCTGAGTCATGCACTAAAACAATAACCATATGGCGGTAATTCCAGGACTAGCTCTGCAATTTGAGCAATTTGCTATAATTCAAGAGATTAAAATTTGGCTCAAACAATTTAAAGGGACACACGACAATCTTGATTTTTTAAAAACTCATGGCGTGCTGTTTGTTTTTCAGCATACAATTAATTTGCAATTTATTTAATGATTAATATTAAAGGGTTTGATGCACTATTTTTAAACAGTGTTTATTTTAAAGGGCTCTGAAAAACTTGAAGAAAGCTGAAAGAATTATCAAAATGCCATAAAAAAAGGGAGATATGAATTGAATTGAATGTTGTTTAACGGCTCATCAACCCAGTATAGGTTATTTAGAGGCTTGGAAGATATACCGATACACAGGACCGCCCGGTTTACGTCCCCATCCGACGGACGAAAAGGAGATATGACCTATTGAAAATTTGCAACGAAACATAAATGAAGGCGGCCATCTTTGAACGATGACATCATCGTGCATTTTTTAAGATAGATGGCATATGTACAAAATGTCTTTTAAAGCAATGAAAATCACTGCAAATGAAAAATAAGCATACCATTTATATATTTTACATCTGTATATTTGATTTTAATCCATTTGCAGTGATTGTCCTTGCTTTAAAAGACATCTTACAAATTTTCCATGTATGGTAAAACGGCGCGATGACGTCATCATTCAAAGATGGCCTCCTCCATTTATTTTCTTTTATACTTTTCAATAGGTCACATCTCCTTTATTTCTTCAAGATTGCCAAATGTCCCTTTAACAATTTACAAGCAATTTCCAGTTTGACTTATAAACTAAAATTGTAATAATTTGGAACTACTTTATTTTATACCAGAGCCAGCCCTCAATTTGCTTTCAAACATCAGCAAAACATAAACAAATAAACAAATATCCATTGATCAGTGTTAAAAAGCCATTTGCATTCTTTGTTCTGTATGTATTTAAAAATATTTGTAATCATTTTAGATACATTCATAATAATGTTTTATCATTAACATAGAAGGTTGGCATGGAGCATGGAGGGGACATGCGAACATTTATTTTTACCTCGTGGCCACGACTAAGTATCTCGTCTCCATGACTTAATAAGTAGGTATGAGATTATTATCTTGTTACCTTGTTCCCTCGACTTACTAAGTTGTTCCTCACAACATTTTTCTTTTCACATGTCCCCTCTGTGCTTCCGTAATATATAGCCTTTATATAAGTTTTACTGATAAAATGGGCTTTGCTGTTTAACACTGATAGCGAATATACAAAGGAAACAAAACAAATGAACTCACTTTCAACAAAAACTCAACTCTGAATATTACTAGTAAAAAGTTAAATTCTCTATGCAGCCCTTTTGGTCTATGGATGACACCAAACAAACTGTCAAACTGAGACTTATTAGTCTGCATAGCTTCCTGGGCTGAAAATTCTCGTTCGTTTGTAAGTACATCGCCTCCAAAAACAACTAGTTTAAGAACTTTCTTATCGATAAAAGGAACTGCTAACTCATGAACTTTCTGCAGTATTTCAATCATGCCCTGGGATAAATTTTCACTTGCATCAACAAGACATTTTTTCTTTGTGAGTTCTGTAAATGGATGTAAAATATATTCTGGGTATGATTCTCTTACTGGTTCTAAGAACAGGACATACTTCAGAAGTATATGTGAAGTGTGAGATACAAAGTTTTCTGCAACAGCATTCATGTGGTCTTGTGATGGGATCCACTGATCTGAGGGTACATCTGATATATGCGCTTGATGAACTAATGGCATGTTCAAATCATCATATGTCACCCTTTTCTGTTTTACCATGGTGCGAAACCAATGTAAACTTTGTCTTTGTTTCTCCATTGTCATTTTTGCTGGAGCAATGGTGATGTCTAAATTATCTCCAAGAACTTCAATTGGCCTTACATTTAACTTACAAGAAAGACTGTTTTTTAGAAACTTCACTTTTAATATTTTCCGAAACCACACTTTTAATTGGATTTTCCGACACAACACTTTCAATTGTATTTTCCGACACAACACTTTCAATTGTATTTTCCGACACAACACTTTCAATTGTATTTTCCGACACAACACTTTCAATTGTATTTTCCACAATTTCAACTCTATTTTCAGAAACTACACTTTCAACATTATTTTCTACCTCTTTACTGTCATGAACATTTTCTGTACTTCCACTTCCAACACCAGAAGATGATTGTTTCTGTTCATAGTCATCACACTTTTTTTTCTTATACCTTTTGACAACATTGTCTATTTGTTCCTCTTGTGTTTTAACCAAATTCTTCCTGTTTTTGTGGACACTGGTATACAACACAGACAGCCCGATGGCATGCATAATGTTCAGTGCCTGTAAATTGAAAATAAAAATTAATTATGTTTGAGCTCTTCCATCAGAAAAAGGCTCTTATCACAAGCCATTTAGATAAACAACATCTCAAGACATCATACCAGCTACATGTACATGAACTATGTAAAATAAGAGTAGGAAATCAATAAAATCATGTAATTATTCAAGGTTACCACCTATGAACAATCAACAGTCAATTGAACTTCAATATATATATGATTTCAAACTGATAGTGATATATAATATTTTTTTCTCGCATTAGGTGGCATTATTATATTACCATCGTCGGATACCGCCGGGTGATTGAATCATTCAATATGATACTATCCATACTATCACTGTATGAAGAGTATCGGAATCAATCACCCTGGGGTATCCGACGATGTATATTTTTTTTGGTAAAAAAACTAATCAAGTTTAAAAAAATATATTTATTGTAACAAGAGGGCCACGATGGCCCTATATCGCTCACCTGACTACATAAAATGATATGCACCAATCAAAAATATAATATTTTGGAATTATTTTATGCTTTATACCTTTTGTATGTTTACATGTACATATCACTATATGCAAAACAGTTTAACTATAAATTTAGTTCAATGTAGCCTAAACATTTAGTTGAGTGTAACCTAGTCTAGAATAATTAAGTATAATTTAATACAATAGAATAATGTGGCCTTTATATTTAGTCCATTGTAACCTAAAATATTCTAAACAAAACATAAGCAAGAATATTACTTATGAGTTTGTATATACATGTATCACTATATTCTAAACAAATTCAGTTTAATGTAGCCTAAAAATTAAGTTAATACTTTTAAAAGTGCACCCTAACATAATAAAGTGTAACATAAGAAACTAGCAGGGCTGGGCCGATTCTGACCCCAGGGTCACCATTTGAACAAACTTGGTAGAAGACCACTAGATGATACTACATACAGAATATCTAAGCTTTCGGATAAGATTTTTAAATGTTTTCCTATATAACTCTATGCAAAAAAATTTACCCCTGGGGTGGGGCCGATTATAACCCCAGGGTCACCATTTGAACCATTTGAACAAACTTGGTAGAGGTCCACTAGACGGTTACGAAAAAGTTGACGCCAACAACGACGACGACGGACAAAGGGTGGTCACAAAAGCTCACCCTTGTCCCCTTCGTGAAAATTAAGCTTCTTACCTCTTTCTTCAAACCACAGCTGTCTAAACCTAGGCCCAGGACAAATTGTATCAGGTTCAACAGCTGGCATCTGGCGTACAGTAATATACAGGCTGCCATTACAATGTGAGCCAAGCACTTTTTCCTTTTCTCACCAATCATACCATTCAAAGTGCACATAAGTGTCGGTACTTTCTGCTCTAGAGTCTCTGCCAGTTGTTTCCAATCAAAGTTTATAAGGTCATCTGTACTATTTAACTGTTTCTTTTTTCTTACACAACTGAGATACTTCCTTTTCAATTTCTTTAACAAGATGCTGTATCATTACTTTCTTATAGTTAGTGTTTTTTACTAAGTGTTTAATTACAGCTGAATCCCCCTTCTTATTTGTGATGGCCTTAATCACAGACTTTTCTGTTTCATTCACTATTATAGAAGACCTTTCCTGATCCTTGTACTTCACTGTCACCTGTATGAAAATACAAAGGTTCATTATTATAGTACTTCCAGGGAGGCTTTTTTATTTTTGGCACCAGGAGTAGGGGCTTAAATTAAAAGAAATATATAATTATTGAACAACAATTTTCTCATCCATTGCTGTATCTGACAAAAGTCCAATGTGCTACTAGATTTTAAGTCGCTATGAAAGTGTTCAGTACACTGACTGTTCATTATAAGGGGAAAAAAACAATACTTCTGTTTCCGGTAGACCGACCCTATTTTTAAGGGACCGACCCTAAAACTTTTTATGAAAAAAATAAATAAAAATAAAATAAAAAAAATTGTTCTGAACAATGCTTTATCACAATATATCGAAGTAAATTGACATCACAGAGAAACTTTCAGTTGTATCATCAATTTGTATGGGGTTTATGAGATAAATACATTATACCCTATTTTTTTATTTTTTTTAGAGCATGCAATAGGATTATTTTGGCCTAAGTATAGCATTTTTCATGAAATAATTGACTACAATGGCCAAGCTACATGATTTTTGCTTTCAATTAAATGATACCAAAGGAAGTGAGCTATTATGAAGAAACCTATTATAGATAGACTATCATGGTGCATAAACTTTGTTTACACTATTATATAATTATAGTAATGGTTTTGACATACATATGCAAAGTGTGTACAACATGAAAAGAATGCATTTGTACTCATGCCGGTGATAAATATAATGTGTAATAATAAACCATCAACATAGTGCCTAAAATATTAAGAGCATCCGGAGGACAGCATCACAGCTTGCTCGACTATAAATGAATGTTTGACACAGAAAGGGACATAATTATTGTATTCTGGAATATAGAGTCCACGGTGACTAAGTCCAAAAAGGGTCATAATTTTGACAAGATGTAATTATTATTACTCTTTATTATTCTTTTCATACTTCGGCACATAATGATGGTGAACATTTAAGCAAAGATTCAAAGCAATCAGTAAAGTACTTTATAAGAGATATCTATATGAACTTGCATGTAAACTTAAAACCAAAATACCTAAATGGAAAAAGGAATATATCTTAAACAAAATGCATAGTTATGATATTTGTCATAGTGACCTATGATATGATGGTTAATAAGTCTACAAAGTTTGAAAAGAATCACATAGGGGTATCTGACGATGGGATGTTGTATGATTAGTGATTATTGAAATACAAAATAAAAACAGTAAAAAGGGCAATAATGTTGTAAAAATGATAAACAAAATAATTATAGCACAAAAGTATTTGTTCTTTTTTGTGAAAAATATCTTTTGTCAAATTGTTAACTTTCAAAGTATTTAGTTTCAAACGGTAGATTTTTTACTGTACCTTTACGTCAAATTCGTTTCTTGTTATTTTGGTCTGTGTACTCTTGTCCACCTTACACACTTTCCCTCTACCATGGTTTTGGGTGGCTTTTTTCTTTTGTGTAACAAACAAGGACTTCTTGCTTCTAGGTGTATTAGCCGTGGGGGTCAGTGCTGCTGCAAACGGTCGTTTTTTGCTGCTTTTTCCTTTAATAAATACAAAATAAATTAACATTTAACATTGTTGATGTTTAGTAATTAGGGTACGATAATTATTTGTTTCTACATGAGCATTTTTTACTAGAGTGCTGGAACCTATGCTATGCTCGGCATAGTTCAGCTATAGAACAAACTCAAAGTATTGTAATAGTATGAAATGAATCACGCAGCAATGCCTTTTAACACATTGTTTTGAAATTGTGTTGATATATTACTGGCCTTGTTCACTGGAGGCTTTACTGGCCGACGTCAAATATTTGGTTTAACTCGAAAAAAACTGACCCAGTACTCATTGCACTTGGAATTATTTCCATAGAAGTTATAAACTTTGGTTTTATCAAGAAAATGAATATGGGCACATATTGACATAACACATGCATACATGATTTAAACATATATGAAATTTGAGAGTCACCGTCTTCACAAACAGAAACAATAATAGCGAGCACAGCTCGCGTCGCGAAGCGACGCGATCGCAAGCGAGCTCCTATGGTATCATACAGGCGAAAAGTAAACATACCCATCCATCCTTTTGAAAAGTCTTGGGTCATTTACGGTAGTTTATGGGCGACTACAACCGTAAAGTAGCATATTTTGTTACGAAATTAACAAGAAAGGCAGTCGTAGAAATCATTAAGAATGGTGGTTTTCAAGCAGAATGAGGTGAAAAAGCATAAACAACTTTTCTCGAACCCATCCAAAAGTGACAATGAAATTAAATTTTTACCTATGTCGCCAAAATGGCCATTTACCGGAAACACAGCCCTAAGTGTTCACTTGTACATTGTTCATTGGCCAAAATTCGTCAACACAATTTAGAATTTAATACAAGTATATTTCGTGTCGCAGAAATGTACATGTCACTCTCATACTCTTTTGTTAACCGATTATGATAAACAAATGATTTGATAACTGCCGTGTTTAAAAATAAATGAACAATTGCACCGGAAGTACATTGTCGTAGCTTTCCGCCGTATCGGAATATGCCGAACTATCAATCGTTTTAATTCGTGACCTTATTTACATACTCGGAAAACCCGATATGTTTTCCGAATGCACGAAAGATTACGAATGCGGCTGGACATTCTCGTCAGCCAATCGTTTCTACGACGGAAGTAGATTTATGCATTAATGAATATGTATAACACGTGCTTCCTGTCGTCTGCATTGTGTTTGTAAACAATCATGGGAACTGTCAAAAAAAAAACTGTGAAAAACGTCAACGCAGTGTGGCTTGTCTCTATAAATCACAGGTATTCGGTTCAAACACACACATTTATTTAATTAAACAGTGCTTCTGTTTTTACAATGAATAACACTTACATATCAAGAAATGATTCAGTAATAACAATGAATTGACTGACAGTAGACAAAATGTAGACCAACCATAGACCTGTATGATGGACACACAGCTACAGTACACTACTATTTAACATGGGTGACCACACGTATCATGCAAAACCTGACAACAGTTATCAACAAGAATGCCACTCGGCTGACTTAGTTGACCATACATATTCATCAAAAAAAGGCAATTATTTTCAACAACAATGTGCGGAACATTCTCCTTCTCACATCTCTTTAGAAAAGTAAACATTTTTGGTGCATAATGTACCTGGTGATGGCAATTGTTTTTTCACTGTCTCAGCACTGTTTTTCACGGTGATATTTCAGAAACAAAACGCTACATTCAATATGTACTAGCGTGTATCGCAATTGGAACCAGTGGAAAGAGACGGCCACACTTTATCATAACCCTTCCATTACATCATTTTCTTACTGGGGCTCAATGATAAAACTCAATGGGTCTGCCTGTGAAATTGAGGCAGCATCAAACATTTATGACTGCAATATTAAAGTATGGCTTAAAGGGGAAGCAGGCAATTTTACGTCGACAACATTTCTCCCTGTAAATGGTGACGATTCCTCTCGGATCACAATACATTTATTACCTGACAATAACCATTTTCAGCTATTGAGACCAAACAAAATCAGTCAATCTGAGCCTGACTATGTTGCTACAAAAATTACAGCTCAGTCAAAAGCACAAATGGAAACTCAGCCTCAAAATGGCTATTCTTCCATGAAAACGGAAGTTAAGAAAACACATGCAATCCTAGATGAGCATGACTATGCCTCCAAAACAGACAACAACAAAAACAGTTTGGGTGAATTCATTATTTTTTCACCAAAACCAAATAAAATACAGGGCAAACAACCCAAACACATGCAAAAAGAAAAGACTCATTCAAAAAAGTCTGATCGGAGTTCTTTGCACTTACATGTACGTTGTAGGAAGCTAGGCATTGAATATGAGTATCCTCCAAAAGAAGAAACTGAAGCAGAACATAAATTAAGATTACGTAGAATAACTTCCAAAGTTAAAAGAAAACTTAAACAGGTTCAGGTTGACATGAAAAAAGTAAAACATCACGTCCTTTATTTTGGTGCTTCTCTCAGGGATACTTCACAGTACTGGGGACAGAGAGCTAAAGAGCTTCGCTCTTTAATTCAATTCAAAATTAAAGAAGGAAGTGGTCTGCCCTCCTTTTTCACAACTGGAAGTTGTGCAGAGTACCACTTTAAGCCACTCAGAAGACTGCTTGCTATATATGTAAAAGCAACTACCGGCACCGACCCAAATCTAAATGACAGAACTATTTTATTCTCTACACTGCAGGCAAATACACACATTGTAGCACAATATTTCGACTTAAGAACACAGTCATATTTCAAAGAAGTGATGGGACCAGTTTTTGTCGTGGATGTATTTTGATACCGTAAGGAATTTGCCAAATCTAGAGGTATGGTGCACTGGCACGGACTTTGCTTGCGTTCAGACAAAGAACCACACAAACTAATCCATGAGGCTTTAAAAGAAGGACTAACTGAGGAAAATTGTGCTCAGAGGCTATCAGAATGGGCATCCAATACTTTTGGATTATCAGCATCACATCCAGCTGGAACTGATGACCATGGGCAACCAAGAAAATATCTCTGGCCACCACCAGAAGGCAGTGCACCAGTACCTCCAGAAGAAAAAAATCCATTGGTGAAGTTACTAATGGATGTCAGTGTTTCACAAGAAACATTACTTGAAGACCATCTTCTTTTAACCAATAGGTTCAATATTCATCGCTGCGCAGACTATTGCCTCACAACTCCAAAGTCTAAGGCATCACATCAAAATAAGAAGGTATGTCGGATAGAATTCCCCAAAACTCCAAGGTTATCTCCAGCAATGGTGAAAGACAGGAATGGTTCCCCGCGACTGGAAATGTCCAGGGACCACGAAATGCTAGTCCAGCATTTAATGTTTCATACCCAAGCCTGGAGAGCAAATGGAGACATATCGCTCATTCTTTCGAAGAGCGGCACAACAAATCCATCTGTAGATGAAATTTTAGCCACAGAAAAGTATATCACTGGGTATGCGTGCAAAGGAAACCAGCCAACTGGAGCAGTTGCTGATTTTTTTATAGACATGGTTTACTGTGCTGATGACTCAACAGGAGCATCAGCAAAAACTTTGTGCGCAAAACTGCTGATGGGCACAGTGAAACGTGATATTTCATCAGTTGGAGCGTCTTATGAGTTATCTTCTCTACCATTGTATCGTTCCAGGCATACTTTTCAGTCTGTAAGTTTATCTGGTTCAAGAGTATTTGAGCGTGACGGGTCAACACTAACAAGAATTACTACTCTTGACCGATATATACAGTGCAATGATGAAGACACATCTTCATTCTACAATTATATATGTAAACATGGGAAAGTACCTGTCATCAATGGTAGCTCCACTCAAGCAACATGGCCCCTTGATGATTCATATTGCAGGACAATGCTGCTTCTACACAGGCCTAATTGGAGAAACATTTCAGACATCAAATATGACACTTCATCATGGACAGACAAAATGATTAACTTTCTTGAATCTGATATTTGTCCAAATTTTCTCAAAGCAGATGTGGAAAGAGTGATGAAACCCAGCCATGAACACCCGCAGGAAGATGACGATGACTTAGTCGATAATGAAAATTTGGAGGAACCAGAATGGATGGATCTTGTTCGACCGAATGTCAATTTTGATGACATCTCTTCTGACTTCATGTATGACGATGGGGGAGCAGATTATGACTGGGGTCAAATGTCATTAGAATATCCAACAGGGTTGGGATTACCTTGGCATGAAAAGCTCAATGAATTTTCAGAGGATGATGATGAAGCTTTACATTTTCCCGAAGTGCAACTGTTACAAATGAATGATGATCAGCTGTTTGCTTTCAATATCATTTTGCAAAGGCTTATGGATTACAAGCAGGTCCAAGATAATCAAAACGTTGAGCCATTACGATTGGTTGTTTCAGGTACCGCTGGTTCCGGTAAATCATATCTAATCAAATGTCTAGTAAAAGCAATAAGAACTGTCTTTCAATCCAACAAATCTGTCCAAGTCTTATGTCCAACAGGAAATGGCGCTAACCTGATCTCTGGTGTTACCCTGCACAGTTTCCTTAAAATACCAACCACTAAGAGAGGACATGAAATGAAACCACCAGATGGAAAAACAGGAATTACTCTTCAAGATAACTGTGCAGGTGTGCATGCCCTTCTTATAGATGAGCGATCTCTCATTGGGGCAACTACACTTGGTTGGATGGAGTTTCATTGTAGTTATGGAATGTCTGCAGGGTCCAAGTCTACCCAATCTTGGGGTGGGATTCCTGTTGTTGTTTTTTTGGGTGACGATGTGCAGCTACCCCCAGTTCTGGGTTATCCTGTGTACAACAGTAGCGGTAAATCATCTGCTGCAATTCATGGGGCCATGGTATGGCAAGAATTCCAGACGGGAACATTATTCGGCAAGGGAATGAGGAACTACAGTTTCGAGACACATTGATGGCCTTAAGACAATACAAAACTACACAGCATCAGGCAAAATGGCTCCAAAACTTCCAGTGGAATAATTTGAAATCAACTCATGGAGTAGACCTTCTGACACGCATGTCTGACAGAGGGCTTTTTGTTTTTCAAAATAATGAAGAGGAATGGCAACACAACAAAGCCAAACTGATGGAAGCAAACAAAACCTTTCAAGTTGCTAAATTGAGAGCTGAGACCAAAGGTCCCAACTCAAAAACTGGAGAAAGTTAAAAAGCTGGTGGCTTAATCAACACCCTTTTCTTGTGCAAAAATGCAAAAGTCATGTTGTCCGTCAATCTCTGTGTGCAATATGGACTTGTCAATGAAGCAATTGGAACAGTAGCAGACATTATATACCTCCATGGGAAAAAACCAGCAGACTCCCTGCCTGATGTTGTCATGGTTGAGTTTCCTAATTATAGTGGTCCTCCATTTCTAAAGCAGAACAATAAGCTTATTCCTCTTGTTCCACTGCAAAGAAAACTAGATTGCAGATGTCATTTTTGCAGAAGAAAGCAAATCCCACTTCGACTTGGTTGGGCAACCACCATACATCGTTGCCAAGGAATGACCATTGGAGAGGGAGAACCAAATAGATATATTGTTATCAATCCTGACACAAGAAGCTTTGAATCAAGAAATCCTGGTGCACATTTTGTAGCACTTTCCCGAGCAAAGTCAACAGTAGCAGGGAATACAGATCAAGATTTTGCATGGAATCCCTCAGTTTTTGTCAATGAGGACAGATTATGTCATGTTGTATGCACAGCAACAACAAGAGCAAGAGCAAATGAAATTGCTAGACTACAGAACCTGGCAAAACAGACTCAACATCAGTTTGTTCTGTTGTATTATAACACACAAATACTCTCTTCCATTCAAGAGCTCATTGACACTGCTGCCATCTACGAAGAGTAGATTAAATAACCGATATAAATGTATACTGTTATCTTTTACATGTCATTTGAACTACCAAAATACAGAGGTGGGTAATATGATAATCGCTAACCTCTCATATTAGTCTCAT
Organism: Cyrtodaria siliqua; assembly: GCA_037043455.1. Taxonomy (NCBI): domain Eukaryota; kingdom Metazoa; phylum Mollusca; class Bivalvia; order Adapedonta; family Hiatellidae; genus Cyrtodaria; species Cyrtodaria siliqua. The sequence continues at coordinate 66,060 of JAWPHD010007818.1, read as the reverse complement.
TTCTTATAAAATACATTAGATATAATTAGTATTCTAATTCTATACTTATGGCTGTCCGGTTAGCGCTGTCAGTAGCGAACTCGCTTCGCACCAATGCAAAATGCAAAACGAGGTTGATTCCCTGTCTCGGCATTTTGAGAGGGTATGGTGGTCGTCCAATCAGACAGGTGGGTCCCCACCCCCACACACACACACCCACGGGTTTCCTCCCGCATGAAGACGACATCAACACCATCATCCGCGCCATCAAGAATGATTTGTAAATAAAGTTCATAAAAAAACATTCTTACATTAGTATTCATACTAATATTGATCGCTTAGTTGAACTGTTAACCATGTCTTTTGCCATGTAGTTTTTAATGCTTTCAGTGGCTAAAAGTGGTTTATCTCGCAATAATGATTTCTGATGCCTGCCTTAACCCTAGAATATACGCATTTTCTAAGCCATTTATTTCTTAACATTCAACTCACATGTACTGGTAACAGACATTTAATTGTATGTTATATACCTCAACTGCAGTACTAGTGAAACTATTTCTCAAATACAACAATGTGAAATAAATAATATTCAATTTTATTATACAACTATAAAAACTAATCCATATTCTTACAACTGTCTGCAGACAAAAGCATCTACATATGATTTTACAGTCATGTCTTTTAACATTTCTTTCAGATGTGGGTGATATGATAATCGCTAACCTCCGTTTCTTACCCGACTTTCTTCAGTGACAACACTTCCTCCTTCTTGTTCACCACTATACAGTTTCAGTGCCTTTCATGAAGCGCTTTGTTATATATTAACAATACTGTTCCAACCAACAACACCCAACATGTATTCAACATGGCCATTTAAATGTATTCACCACCATGTGCAATTGATGTTTGCAGTGAAAATGCATGGCATTCTATAAATGTTAAAGTAAACCTATTCAGTCAGAATTAGTTTATTATTACATTAATGTTTGGATTGTATATAAGTTAGAATATGGTAAACTGTGACAGGGAATATACTATAAAATAGAAAGTTTGGTCGCTGCAATATGTTTCAATTACGGTAAACACTGAGAGCTTTTCAATTAATTAATGAGTAATGACCGCTTACCAGGGTCTCTAGTATCAATATTCTGACCATTAACATAGTACATGTACTATACCTTCCAATTATCCAATAATTGAAAGTTAAAGCATGGAAGTTATTTTGTGCTGTATTTTAGCCCAATCCCCTTAGTTGTTCTGAATTAATTAATTATAAATGAGAAATTATTAAGCATTCACATATTTACATCACTTTTTTTTATTCCATCTACCACTTGTAATTTTTGGGAGTGTTATTAAAGAGGTCGGCGATATGGTAATCGCTAACCTCTCTGCAAACTCTCATAATTAATATATATAATTATATTTTTGTGGATTTTATTTTTAATCATACATATCTGCAGATAAAATCAGTTACTATATACTTTATTCTATGTTTTAGAGTTTAAAGTCACGTTAGGTGCTGCCTTGATTGCAATGTCCAATCGCCAGGTACATACAGGCATCTATAACTAAATTAATGTATATCATGATTACGTTTTGATACGGTAAAATAATAATTGCCATAAAGCTTCTCTATAACTTACTTAACTCGAACCAGTTGCCATTAAAATCAATAATTACTCTTTTTTTGGTATATTTTAGCATGTTACAACATATCATTATTGCGACTGATTCCAGAGGGAGATTTCTTGATACATATATAAAGAAACATAAACCGTTTCCGTTAGACTGGACAGTTTCGTTAATCGTCATGCCAGGGGGGAAACTGTCTCAGTTACATGCATCCATCAAAACAAAAATGGCACATACACCCTCTCAAAACACCACCATTTTAATAACTGCAGGCATTTGTAACCTAACAGACAAATACAAACACAAAGATGGCACACAAATAACATACAACCAGTCTAATAAAACTGAACAAATAATAGCAGAATTTAGGGACATTTCAGAACACTTCAAACACGAAACAGTTTCGTTAAAAATAGCAACCATACCATCTGCATCAATTCAAAAATATACTTCATTTCAACAATTAAAACAAAGGCTTAGCAAAAGTGTTTTCACAACACAAGAAATACAACAGCAACAGACTGACTTAGAAAAAGACATTATGACAATAAATGAGGAAATTTGCAATATCAATGCTGCAAATGAGGTTACAACTGTTAGGTGGGACAGAGACATAATGAAAACAACAATAAAGAAAAGGGGGGAAAATGGGACAAATACAACAAAAATAACGAAGTTTGTGTACGGCAAAATGTATGACGGAGTACATGCCAAAAATGAACTGTCTGAGAAGTGGTTTAAAGTTTTGTGTCGTGCCATTGTGGTCGATATGGACGGAGATGGTCATGACAATTTTGTATTGAGCGACGACGAACAGGACACAAACGACACCTGGGACTTTCAAAGAATCTAATACATCACACACATACTTTCAATATGTTTCAACCTTAATGCACTGCATAAGTATTCCACGTATATATTTTGTTCTGGTATATATTTCTGTTAGGTGGGTGATATGATAATCGCTAACCTTTCCATATATACCAGTTTCAATCCCAGTGCAAGCTCATATATCTTCATTATTAATGGGCATACATATTCTACATATGTTTATTCAACATACCTGTATCTGTTTACATTTCATGTTACATAATTTTGATAGGTGGGTGATATGATAATCGCTAACCTTTCAAAACAATATAGTCAAACTTTCAATAATACAGTAATTTACTTTACCATTTATTTATCGATTTCTTAATTCTTAGCAAATTTAAAGTTACATACATCATGTACATTTTCAAAACCAACTTCGAAAAGGAATTTAGTTATTTACATTGTTTTTGAAAGACATGCATTTCACATCAACACTGCGTTGACAATAATTTACTATATAACTGAAATTACTAAAGTCTCAAATTAGTATTAAAAACACACACACAAACAACATATCACTCTGCAGACAGTTTCCCAGGCAATACCAACAAAAGTCATCTGCTGCCACCTAAATTTGAGTACATATATTATTCAGATTGATGTTCTTGTTTCATTTCGTTTGTTTGTGTTCATTACCTTTTACCTGAAAAATGGATTATTCAGATCTTATTTATTTTCAACAATACCAGGACCCCATTGACATACACTACGTTTCTATGTTGTATCCTGTTAATACTATGTCCCTGCAAATTTCATTAAACATACTGTACTGTACAGAGCTGTGCTCGCCTTATAGGTTTTACCTATTTCATATTATTACAACTTGGTGTTGTACGAACACGCTCCTTAATGCCTGGCATCTCCTTCAGTTGGTTGATAAACTCTTGTTTTTCGCAATGAATTTTGGCGATTTTTGTTTTTTCATCTTCATTTAATTTCAAAGTTCTATTTAATTTGTTTGCGCACAAATTGCAAGAAAACCCTTCGTTTTTTACATGCAGCGAATTGAAAATAAATCCATATTGTTCAATACTTTCTTTCGACGTGAGATTTCGGTAATGTGTGCCCTTAATCGCCGAAAAACAAAACAAACACTTTTTCCCTGTGGTGTCCATGGGAGCTGCCATTTTGTCAATTTTCGTTACCTTTCACGACTCCCGTTGAAGAGTATTCATTTTGCAAACGTAATTTTGATTGGTCGTTGTAACTCTGGTTCTATTCTATTTTATTCTGCTAAAACGACCGAAATCAGGCGTATTGTCCCACGGGTGATGGTGGAGAGTAACGGAACAAATCGCACGGGGGTATCCGACGATGGGATCTCACTGCCTAAGACCGAGCAGAGCTCTTAAAATTAATACTTGCGTGATATATCGGATCGCATGTAAAATTACATATTTTACTCTTAATAATTATTCTATATTGTTGTGATAAAAGACTTACCTATCTTAAGTTTCCTGTCAATGACAGCATATCAAATCCTGAAATATCTCTGATATGCAAGAAATGGTTAGCATACCAGGGGTCATCCGCCAAGTTGTCATTATTGTATATATGTATAAAAATGATAACTTGCGCATCCATCGCGATGTGTACGCTACCCCTGTTGGGTGGTCATTGGCTAAATCAAGTTTCATTAAAATGGTCTGAGAAATAATGTTACATGTGTTTTTACCCAAACTATTGAAAATGTAGATGAATTACATAAACCGTCATGTTAAAAAAACACCGAAACATATGAGTAAATTAGTTGACTATTCATAATTTCGATCATCAAAATCAGCTGACCAAGCAATGGAGTAGGCATTTGAAACACCCCTTAATTGTGGTAGGTGGTAAACTCAAACTCGATCTTTACACAGACTTATTGTTATTAGGTCTGTGATCTTTATCATAGTTTGTTTGTTTGTATGGTGTTTAACGTCATTATCAATATATACTAGTATGACGGTCGATTTTTTTTATGTTGGAGGCATCCACCCACTTTACCTGGGTAGAACCAGTACTGTACCCTCCCCACATCAGTAAGAATCGAAACTTCTTCACTTACAAATCGAGCTCCCAGTGGAATTCGAACCAGCAGCGATGATAGGTAAAGGTTTAGAATGCAACGTCGTTAACCATTCGACCACGGAGACGCTTCGTCTTTATCTGTTCATCCAAGTTTATTGTAAAAGTTAAGGTATTTACGGTGTGATTTTTTTTAAAACCAAATTTCTTATTTTTACTCTTTCAACTCAAGAGGCACCTTTCCTGGGTTCATATTGTTTTCCAGAGAGAATAGTTTTGTATCAGACGTATCCTTTTGGCAGCGACTACAAACAGTGTCATTGAACATTTTCATTTCAGTTCTTCTTTCTAGACAAATTTCGCATTTAGAAAAAAAGTACGACATCTGTTCTATTTCAAAAGCAAGTATAGCATCCATAGCAAGGTTGAATTTTTCATCTTTCTGTAATGGTGCAGCTTCTGGTATGTCATTTATTTGATAAGTTTTGGTAATATTCCTTTTTTCCCCGTTTATTTCTCATTTCCCTTTTCTTTGATTCTGACTGTGTTTCGTTTTCAAGAGGTTTTTCATAATTGATTACTAGTTTCCTACATAAAGATTGGATTTTGATCCTTATTTGGTTCAGTATATGATGTAGGCCTACTAATACAATTTTCTGAATTATGTTTGCTCTTGTTTCCATGCGTGTTTTCGGTGGGTGATATTCGCTTTTTACTTTTACTACTATCAGCGTCATTAGAACTTGAAACTGTTCATTGTTCAAAGCAAGTCAATGGTTGTACATGACAATTCTCCTTCATTGGTTGAAAAGGAATACATGTGATATTGCTCTGCACCATTTCAATGCGTAAAACTCATGTGTACATTGATGTTGTACATGTAACCTAAAATGGTAGAAACAGTTTCAGTCTCACAAGCTGTGGCCCACCCATGACCATTTATCATTTCCCTCTAGCATTGGCGTAGCTCTGCATAGGCCGAATAGGCCCGGGCCTACGCCTACTTTTCAGAAATAGAAAAAATTAAAATTCCAAAAATGCAATAAAATTCGGGGGGTGGGGTGGGGGGAGGGGGGCTGTATAGGAGGCGTAGTAACCAGAAAATATAATTTTCATATATATTTGTTTAGTTATCTTTGCCCTTTTTAAAGTCTAAAATATACGTCAGCACGCACCTAAAGCATTCTACTATAAAAAACAAATCGGGGGTGGGTGGGGGGCATGTCCCCGGACCCCACTAGCGTAATAACTTTAACTGCGGGCCTATGCCGTCAAAAAGGCCAAGCTACGCCCCTGTCTAGTATTAAAGTTTGATCATGTCAGGACAGGACTGTGGTAAATTTGGACTAACTCCTCCACGTCAAGCCTGTTATCAGCAATATAAGAGCATATATTTCTCCTATATTGTCTTGTCGACATGCCGTAAAACACCATTCATTCATTCCGATATTGTCTGAACATATTTACTTTTCCAGTGATGCTTAGACACAGGCAATGAAAAAAGCAGTCACCATCACCAGGCACATTGTATTTGTTGAATGGAGCATTGTTAATATAAGAGGGACAAGCTTGAACGTTGAACTCAGTTGGAAGATGTGTCTCCTGTTGGAAGATGTGTCTAAAATTATTCAACTTGGTGTTACATTCATATATCATGAAAATATCTCGGCTAACGCCACGATATATTTCGTAATATATGCTCGTAACACCTCGTTGGACATTCTATAACTAATACATAAAATACAGATATAAATGCTAATTAATACTCGGTGATGAGTAGCTTTATTATATTAAAATAGAGGATACTCTTGTGTTATAGTTAAAGTTTTCTAACATTAATCAGTCACAATTGTGACGTGAATAAGCTTATATAATATAGGTTTGACTAATTTTAATATAAAAAAGGAATACACTTACCTAAGCATTTTCCCCATTGCACATTCGTATGCATCGAAGATGGATAATGGCATCTTGAAGTTGACCCATTGATCAATAGCATGCTCTGTGTCTAAAGATTTCTTTTTTCTCTCAAACTCATTCAAAAGTTCCAAGTAGTCAGCAACGTCATGTCTGAACATACAGTAACTATGAATAGGTATACATACTCTAATTACACAATGACATGCAGAGATGTACTCTTGGCTTCCGAATATCAGCTGTTCTGATAAATATTCAGAACGAGCGTATAAAGCTTACCCTGGGCATTTTCAATTTATAGACACATATAAATATAAGTCTTAGTTGACGTGTTGGAAGGGGTGGCTTGGTCGTGGAAGGGGCACCACTTTCATGTTTTTGGTTTATTTTAAAACCATCTGGACACCCTCTAAGCGACGGATTTTCTAGATAAATAATGACAAACTATTGAACATTTTCCACAAAATGACATACATGTACGGTCGATATACTTCTTTCATTTCAACAATGGCGTTTATTTTCGAAGGCCAATTCTATGTTCAATATACTATAGTTAAATACCTATTCCCGCAATTCTCTGTGATCCAGTGCTCCAGACAGAGTCGTGTAAGGTGTTTATTATACTTTACCGTATATATATATATATACATGTATATACTTATGTAGAAATAAATAGGTAGACACGAGGGTGGTTGCTAGGGGTAGTATCTGTATGTCTGGTTACCTATGTTAGATATTGATTATATCACCTACACTTAAAGCAATGCCATACCTATCATACGTTTATATCTGAGAGAGTATTACGGTTGATCAAACGTATCTTTAGTATCAGTTTAAAACAGATAACACGATGTGTTTATTTGGTTTATGTAGTAAAATTATTTCATTGGATGTAACTATGTGTACAGTACCTAATGAGGGAAAACACAACAGAGTAAATGAGGCTAATCCTTATACAACATTTAAGTCCAATATAAGCTCCAATTTCTTTCTCAAATATCATTTAAATAATGTATGTGTAAACCAACTCTCTGCATATTAAAGGCAAAAGGCATTGACTGGTTCATAAATAATAATATTCTCATAACAATAGAACTTATTTTAACAAATACGTGTAAATTCAAATACTAGAGCCAAAATACCTCTTAAATGTGTCTATTGTGTCTTTTCCAAATATTTGAGCCAAATATTCAAGAAAGGCTTCGTCAACCTTCGTCCCTCCCCACGGTCCACCATTTGCCTTGTATAACTCTCTGACTGTGGAATCACACTGTGTTTCGTGTACTGTAATGTCCACTGTACCACCTAAATTGCGATTGGTATTTTTACAACATGTAATTCTACTGTTTGCTTCTTTCTCTCGATGTCGACATTATTGTTAGGGATTTCCTGTTGATGGGATGTACTTTTATTTACACAGATTTGCCAAATTGGGCGTTAAAGACAGGTTAGTAGCCAGATTGTGTACATTAAAATCGATTTAGGCTAACCTGTAGGCCTTATTGCCTACTGAGCATTCCAAGTCGGTAACCCTGTCTTCACCACTCTTTATATATATTATGTATGGTCATTTTTATTGATACTTTATATATGCTCATATTTCAGTTTATGGTGCAGAGCGGACCTACAGTGCCATTACGTTTGATTACTGTGGTTTCTAGAGGACCATTTTTCTCAATTTAGTATATAACTTAGTTTTGGTGTATGCTAGACTGTCTTTTGAAGTTGTTCAGACATGTAATCATACAATTATGACTGACGATATTTACAATATTATACCATAAATAATCTGAAGTCTATGATAAAATATTATTGCATACACTGTATTGTAAAAGGACCAAATAATTATCTTCATAGCATATCTAAGGTCAACAACACCAGTGCACATATTGTTTATGACTTGTGTGTTGGTGTAACCATTTTGAGAAAAAAGGGTGAACCTGGTGGTGAAAGGTTACACACTCGATACCACCTGTCAGTGAGAGGTCCTAATTAAATATATAATTTAAATATATGTTGCTCATTATTATACATCTTTACATTCTTTTATCATCGATCGCGACTCTGAGAAAACGAGATCATGCTTCGTGTAAGCTTTAACGAAACACAAATAAATTAAACATACACTTTTTCTCCGGATTTTTTTTTTACCGCAATAGTTTACATATCATGATTGTTAGATTGGATTTAAAGATTTACTTTGTATACGTTTTTGTTTATCATCGTTTTTCTTTAAATGTTGTATAAATTACTTATTTGTAAATGTACTGTTTCGATTCCACGCCACTGACCTCCAGCATCTAGCAACAGATATTTGGTTCCAGGTTCGAACGTGAAAACAGGTCCATCGATAGCTTCGTCTTCATATTCCTCGCCGGTATCAAGCGTGTGCTTGCAGTATATGGACGCAGCTTCAGGTTCTAGTGCCAGAGAAAGACATTCTACTGAAATGCCAGCCTTTAATGAATAAGAGGCATAGTAAAGATATGTTTAAATCAAACTAACGAGTAAATATTATTAATATTAGTTGTTCGTTTACTAGGTGGCAAATAAATGAAATTTTCGAGGACATTTAAAAGTATCCAAGTCGGGGTCTTGAAAGCAAATATACTGAACAATGAAACAACGATGCAATCATTATTAAAATAAAATGTACACACTAACCTTTATGGCAGAATCTTTCATGAACTGTTTTGCAGATTCATTCCATATGGCTGGAACTGTGAGAAACCATTGAATTTCATCCACACGAAGTCCTGTCTGCATGTCTATTGCCTTTGTGAGGTGATTCTTCAAATATGTTATGCATTCAGTGAATACTGTCATTGCAGACATGGTTTTACCTTTGTCGTCTGCTAGTTGTGTTGCTCTGTTTAGCTGCTGCAAATATGTTAAAATATACACACGAGAACCCAAAATTATAATATAAAATTAAAATTGTATACGTTATAGCAGTTTCCGGAATATTTATGGACGTTTCCTAATAAAATATATTTAATTAGTGTTGTTTTGTCATTTAATACTGAGTAAACTTAAAGTAGATATACGGAAAACCCACCAGTCACGCGAAGATTTTACTCACTGACTATTGCAGTTTCCGAAATATTTCATCAAGAATATAACAATAAATTATGAACATTTGTATTTTAATAGAGAAAAACTAATTAAAAACCAAGTACATATCTCTTGTAAGCACTTGGCGACATCTGTCAGTCACATGCTAATCCATTATTCAGGAAAGCATGGTGGACCCTTTTACAGTTTGCCACTATGCTTTCCTCTTTAATTGTACGATGACCGGACAGGCTGTGGACCCTATGGTGACGCCTACCTAAAGCCCATTGGGACGGTGGCGTTTGATGTTTGTCTATGATCTTTCTTGTCGTGCCCTTAATGGTTTATTCTCATGTTGCTCTGGCTTCTGCCAAGTCATTGAGTACCTTCATTGTGGCTTTCTAGGCTTTTTTTTTTTTTGTATTATATTTACACGAGCATATTAATGTTTTACTTATATTGCCTATTGATGCTGCCTTGTTGGTTAGAGATTAGATCATGGCGGGGATTTCTTTATATAAACTGATATGAATCAATACAGTAACTTTAAGCTGGTTTGTATTTACATAATGTAATAGTAAATATAAGTCGAACAGAACGCAGTCATCCACAACTTGCATTCCAAGCAAACAACAATAACAATGAAAATTAAAAGTAAAGTATGCGACACCACAAATACAAACGGGTTGTCATTACGGGTACCGCCTTCGAACTGTCAACGACAAAAATGCCTTTGACTGTTTAAATCAGGTTTTAGGGAGCAACTATTTTCGTTTATTACAATTGGTGTATCATGACATTTATCTTCAAAAACGTAATCGCGTTTTAATATGCTAGTATTGCTTTGCGTTTTTTTATACGGTTAAAGTGTCCTTCATTCCATACGTTACTGACCTGCTGAAGTAAAGACTAACCTTATTGTCGTATAACAACATTTTGAAATGCTTAAAGTAGAACCAATCTTTATGGTACCCCTCTGTTGCCAATTCGGCATACTTTTCTTCAGCATCGAATCCAAAACTGTCAAATTGTTGATCTCGATCAAACAGTATGCAGGTTGGCGCCTTAAAGGAGATACTGGTGCCATTGCTTCTATTCCATTGATTTGTTATACTGTTGAGAGGGTCTTTCAAATAGTCTGATTTGAAAGAGTAAGCATAGCCGGAATTTGAGGTTCCAAAGTCTATGGCTGCTACTAAAAGTCGTTCCTTACCTGAATTACAGAGAAACACTACTGCAAGGTACAAAGAAAAAATAAATAACATGTTGAAAACAAACGTACGATGTATAAGAGTGGATTAAGGTTAATATTATCTTAAAAAGGTATCTTAAATAATAAACGTACTTCTATGTAAAGTAGAATTAAAAAATAGAAAAAACAAAATAACGTCATATGTAATGTTTAACATTAATTATGTAAATAGTACTTACTCCCTTTCACAATAGGGATTATCTCTTCCTTATTCGCATGTACACCTTCGGTAACTTCTTGTTCCGAAGTAAGTTCTCCCCTCAAAGATAGATGTTCCTGGGAAGCCTCATTTCTCGTAAGGTAGAAGATGTCACGTTGGGGAGACCTGCTAGTAGAACTGTGTTTGAATAAATACGTTGTTCTCTCTAACGTATCAGTTTGTTTTGGTGAAGACTTATCTATTTTAAATCGTTCCAGCTGAGATGCAACCCCAGATACTATTTGGTCTTCAATCGCCGTGACAGTTGTGTTGGGTCCGGAATAGCTTACAACAGGCGTGTCTCTCAAGTGCCAGACACCACCTGGACCGGTCAGCCCCCGTACCGTAACAGATGTCCCACCATTTTTTGAGTTCATCTTTCTAAAGTCGAAGCGACCTTTACGTACCAGTATTTCTTTACATTTACCAAGCCTTTCCAAATGCTTGAAAATCCACAGACGCCGGTTATCACCTGTAACCCATTTTGCATTTTCCTTTCGATCAGTCACAGTTATAATTGGAATTTGCGTCACGGAACATCTGTTGTATACAGTATGAATATTTGTTAATGTTGGACACAGTATGAATATATGGTAATGTTGGAAAAAGTATGTATATATATGGAAATGTTGGACAAGGTATGAATATATGGTAATGTTGGACAAAGTATGAATATTTGGTAATGTTGGACAAAGTATGAATACTTATTAATGTTATACATATATGCAAATGTACTATTAAAGGAAATTAAGTATAGAAGTCGAACATGAAATGCAGCTTTCACAGAACACAGTTAACCCCAAAACAGGTAAAACGACAAACATGAATGGCAATGTAAAGTCATATGACAAAAACCTAACTTCTCATGTCGCATTTGGAAATAACACACTCATCTATAAAGTGCGTGTTTACACATCAAGACTTCTAAACAAATAGTAATCATTCACATCTATGATATGTTTAATATAGGCCATGGTGGCTCAAAGAATAACAGGTTCAACTCTGAAACGAAAATCTTGGGTTTGAGCCTCACAGGCACCACCGGGTAACTTCGGTGTGTCTTTAAGCAACACAATACATTTGATAGTAATATAGGAAAAGGTTCCAGAATTCTCATGTATCCTTCCAATCTTTAATATAGACAATGTGTTGATGTAAAGTTAGACAACAAGTCAACAAGCAATAACACGGTTGGAAATCACGTGACTTTGCTATGATATAAACCACGGGAAATGGCGGATTTTTAGCTCGCGTCGGCACACATTTTCGAGGTAAATGGGATCATTTCGTTTTGATTTTTTATCACATGCCTCCTATAATATGCGCAATAAGATCCCGCGTATGTTGATACGTCGCACTCCCGTAAGACCCGGTAGAAGGAGAGGAATGCTTTAGAGTGAGCTATTCTAGACTGATTTCATAAGTTTCCTCCATATGCCCTTTAATTGAGTCGTAGGATAATGTACGATTGAAAGTTCTTGCCATCAAACCCATAGAAATGTAAAACAAAGGCACAGATATCGTTTTATTCTATAATCGTCATACATATGATAGAAAAAAATGTGTTTATATTTCATTACGTAGTTCTTTCATACCCCATCCAACCCCGTCTCTAAGAAGGTAAAACGGGGTTTGCTGGTGTATGAAATAAAACTTTAATTTCGGGTTTAAAAGCATACATATTGTAAAATTAACAACATATAAGAGATAACTGTATACAGGTAATCGTTTTTTTCCAGTAAAACAAGATTTTATTGTAAAAATAGCTGTTATTAAAACTGTATAATATAAGCCACGCCGCCAGTGACGTCATAATGTATATCAAAATCAACAACAGCGGTTAAAAATACATATCTGCACATATGTACATGTTTATATCTATGGGTATATCTTGGTTTTAAATCTTTGTAATTATATGCATACGAGATTTGAATTGTCATCGGCAAACGCTCTTTCCATTTAAAGAAAGTTGTACTCCCCATATAGCTATAAAAATTGAAACATATGGAAATCATATATGATGAAATATAAATTGTGTAACCTTCATTTATTAGTTAATAATAGTAATTCTAAATATTCTGTCAACATATTTTACCCCGTGTAATGAATGTACATCTCTACTAGTAAACCATTGTTTTGCTAACACATGTTTTTATGAAAGAGAAGCCGCCGCTCTGTGTTGGACGATCAAAGGGAAGCCGCCTCTCTGTGTTGGACGATGTGCGATACCGCGCGTAAGATTAAACTTGAATGTCGGCATTACACCATGAATGTAACACGTGTGTTCTACTTAGCCAGTACATGGATATAGATAGATATATACAAGTATATAGATATATGGCCATTACAAGAAGTGAATATTGACAAATTGTAGTTTATAGTGTTTCGTAAAAAAATTATTTTACTTGAACTCAATTTTAGACTTAGTGTCAAAAGAAAATGCTTGAGCATATCTACTGGTAATGAATCTTTCTTTGAAATGAAACTTTTTAAAAATATAACAAAACAAATATTTAAAGTGTTATATTTGCGATGATTTTCAATATTTGTATCTTCAGGTTTGAAAAGAAATATCCGATGAAGCGTGAACTATTATAGTTTGAACAATATTGGGATCTACAGACAATAATATTCTCCATAGTATCATGAACTCTGTAAATCTTATGTTTCTCTGATGTTTAGTTCAAATGTTTTTGTTGAAATGAGCACAATACTATTTGTGTTAGGGGAAAAATAGAGAAAAAAAAACAACACTTTTCCTTTTCAACTCGCAATAGTAGCACTCATCTGCTTTAATTTGATACCAATTATAGGATATTTGGATTAGTATTCCCACTACATCTTACACAATTCTAAAGTGCCAATCACTTGAAAATAATCCGATATACTTAAGCTTGCACACTGTATCGATAGAGAGAAAGTTAATTCCGCCCTCTGTATCGATAGAGCGAAAGTTAGCTCCACCCATAAACTCATTCTATCGCTTATTCGAATTAAAGCGGGACCAAGTAAAGTTGAAAATCCAATGAATGTGTTATAAACGGATCACCGATTGGTCTAATAAATGAAACTAAAAATGATTGATTGCAGGTAAACAACACCAATTTTAATTTGTCATAAAATTATGTCAGAAGGTCTAATGTTAGCGCGAGCTCCGGATATATCGATATAATTGTGTGGGTCTTGTGAATATCGAGATAACGAGTTTCAACTGTATTTCTGTTATATTTTCAGAAGTTATGGAATCCCAACGCCAATTATGTCGATACTGTTGAAAACTGTTTAGAAGTCGATCTGGCTTGAGTGACCTTGAACGAAAACATGTTGAAAAGGCACCGTACAAATGCTGTGGCAAACAGTTTTTTAGCCGGGCCAACTTAAAAAGACATAGGTACTTAGGACTTTTGTTACAAAAGGTCCGCAGTTTATATCTCTTAAATTATAGCGTTTCATGTGGCTTGTCTGTTTCTGTATTTTAACAAATTAATTTTCAGTGTATCTGTATTGCATATATATATATATATATATATAGATGGGGAAAAAAACATTTTTTCCCCATCTATTAATTTATTCCAACATTTTCGTATCCCCTCGGGGATCCAGTGCTTTTTGAAAGGTATTTTGTAGATGTATGTATTTTCTCACCCTTATATATATATATATATATATATATATATATTTCGGATGTCTATGTAAGTGACTTGTACTCTGTTGTTGACTATAACACAACATTCAATTCATGTTAATTCATGCACGCACGTGCGCCCGCACAAACCAACGCACACACGCACGCACTCACGCACACTCAAGCACGCACGCACACGTACACAGACTCGTTCACGTTTACACGTTACACGTCAACACACACACACACACACACACACACACACACACACACACACACACACACACACGCGCGAGGGCGCAAGTACACGCACGTACTTATATACATGTACACACACGTACGCATGCAGCACTCACTTACAACACGATAACACACAGACGTACATACAAGTACTCACAAGTACACACACGTACACATATGTACACACACATACATACATGTACACAAAGACACGCGCACGCACGAACACATGCACACACGCTTGCGCAAACACAAAAACACACATCAACTCCAACACACACAAACACACACACACGCACGCACGCACGCACGCACGCACGAACGCACGCACGCACGCAGCCGCACGCACGCACAAGCACACGTAGACGGACACGTTCCAACATGTACACACATGTACACACACGAACCCACTCATTTGCAACACCTAAACACACACGTACACATATGTACATACACGTACACACACAAACATACACGCACGCACGTGCCAACACACACACACATGCACGCATGAACACATGTACACACATGTAGACACATGTACACACATGTACACACACGTACACACATGTACACACATGTACACACATGTACACACATGCACACACATGTACACACACGTACACATGAACTCTCACACACACACACGCTCGCACGCACGCACGCACACACACACACACACACACACACACACACACACACACACACACACACACACACACACACACACACACACACACACGTAAACACACGTTAACACACGTAAACAAACACGCGCGGCGCACACTCACACACACACACACGTGCGCTAGTACACACACGTACGTACATACATGTACACACACGCACACACGCACTCACAACATGTATACACACACGTACAGACAAGTAACCACATTTACACAACCGTACACACATGTACACACATGCACACAAACGCACGCACGCACACGCAAACACACAAACACATGTATGCATCTACATACGCACGCCCGCACGCACGTCGCAATCACGCACATACACACACACACACACACACACGCGCTCACACATGCACCTAACACAGGTACATACATGTACACACACGCACGCACGCACTCACAACCCGTAAACACACACATACGGACAAGTACACACATCTACAAACACGTACACACATGTACACATACACACGTATAAATAACCTAACTGTGTTGATGAGCCGTTGAACAATATTCAATTCAATTCATGCAGTGTAGCCACATGTGCAAACCGCAAGGCCATATGGACACGCAAATTGTACATGCAGGACAATGCATTATGTTATGTCGTTGTGTCTTTTTTTTTTCGTTCGGTTTAATTAAATGCAACTTAAACACATTATCATGGTTTAACGTGTATTGATACACATTAGTATTCTTTCAAAACGTCTCCAGTACCTTTAATGTACCTAAATGTATATTTGCGATTGCACTCAGGTAAACTCAGTGAACAATTGCAAATGTAAACTCAGTGAACAATTGCATTTGGCGGGAAATGTAGCAGACATGAACACCAGCACGTCAGTCAAAAGGTTGCACTACTATGACACACCTAGACTGTATTGTTGTCTTGACACCTGTAAGTCGACTGGATTAATTGATTGTGGTTTGCTCTCTCAAATTCATGGAGCCTGTCAATTATGTTCAGTGTTCTGTTTTCACAGCACTTTTGGGCGCGATGGGCGTATTAGGCGGAACTATTGCGTTCCACCGCTAATGACAACGTATTCATACACTGCACACAGTCTAGCAAATAGTTCCGAACCGAGATACAAATTCTACTAGTATAACAAGCAATATATACATAACTATATATACTATATATATATATATATAATATCGCATTTATGTATCATCTTTTATTTAATTAGCAAGTCGTCGTCTCATACACAATTTTGAGAAAATTGTTTAGAAATTTAAGTTTCGCGAACTTAGAAAATTGTTCCTAGATTTATATAATTGCCTATTTAATTCATGTGAGATTATGTTCATCACTCGTTCAAATTATTTTATATTTAAAAAATAAAACACAGTACATATGTACGATCAGTGAAAACTGTTTGAATAGTTGTGTGATAAGCTTTTATATTACATGTGTAATTAAATGTTTAAAAATGACCAACTTTATAATATAGGTCAGTTTGCCATTTTTTTTAATGTAGACGTGGTAGAGCCTCGCCTTTCTTCTTTTTCTAAGCCTCGCCTAATAAACTTAATATTTTATAGGCCCTGATATAATATTCAATTCATCATGTAGATTATCCACATTTTCTGTATTATTATTATCTATTTCGTAAAATGTTACGCTTGTCGTTGACGCCTTCATGTTGTTGTTTTTATGTTGTTTTATGACGTCAGATAACGTTACATTACGTCAGTGTCTTAGGTCATCCCTTTAATAAAGGCATAATAGTGCACATCTGCGTGATAAAATAATTTAATAATGACATGTTTTGAACCTCATCACCCTACATCTAATGCAGCTAGATTTATTATGTACACTGGTGTTATACACTTCCCTGTCATAATACTGCGTACATATGTATACTGGTGTTATACACGTCCCTGTCATAATACTGCGTACAGATGTTCACTGGTGTTATACACTTCCCTGTCTTAATATTGCGTACAGTTGTATACACAAACACGTGGGTCTATTGGGCATAACAAATGTACATAAGGTTATTGTATAACAGATCAACACAGCTAATTAATCCTTATTAGTTTTGCTGATGTTTCGCTCATGCTAGTGTTAAAACAGAAAAGTGTGATCAGTGTGGGAAATCATTTGCCCTTCCGTCATATTTGAAAAAGCATACAGCGAACGTACACCAGCCGTCACAGTTTAAATGTGAAATTTGTGGAATAGAATTCACAAATAAACATAACAAGAATGACCATATGGACATGCATAAAGGGGAAAAGAACCATAAATGCGATTGTGGTAAGCCTTCAGGCACATTGCAAACCTTTCAAGACACCAAAAATCGTTCAAAAAATAAATCGTTAAAAAGTTTTTAGTAATAGGAAACTATAAACAGTATGATTTTGACGGAAACTAGTGAAGTAATCAACTGGCGCCACTAACGCAGTCGGTAGAGTAGTTTTTTTAATTTTCTATATTTAGTTCAATATATTTATAGGTTTCTATTAAGTACATGCAGCACATCAAAGTAGTTTCTAACTAATGCTCAACACATTGTATTATATAAAACATATATTTTTTTTATACAACGAAATAGGATCATATCTATGTGATCCAGCAGGAGCTACTATAGTATAGCGTTGATGTATACGGTGTACCATTTCGGTCAACAATCTAGAATCGGTACGCCGATAAAAAAAATAGTATTTTTGCATTTTTAATATGTGCACCCATTAATTTATACAAACATTGTTACATTATAGGCACAATACCATTTCTTAATCTACTAAACTTTTACTGTGTAACTATTTAAAAAATAGCAGTGTACCGATACATTATCGGCACACCTATATTATTGTTTACCCATTATAGATCTAACCAGCCAGATTAGTTTTACGTGATGATTGTGTGAATATTAAAATGTACATTATGATAATGTAGTTGCTTAAATCATACGTTTGTATCATTTTTAACAATTATTTATGTGTAGATAACGTATGTCTAGATTACATGTCCTAATTTTGCGTTTATTGTACTATTTTATCAGAAATAGAGATGTGCGATGCCGATCCAAAACCTAACGACATGGGCATCTCACCGAGCACCATTTCACGTCATCCCTGTCCCAGCACACTGCACGACCCCAGTTCGAGTGTGGAGCTTTGTCCCGGCCCAGATGACACCTCATAGGAATCATGGGGGATTAAACGACGTTACCATTCTCGTGTTATTTCCAGTGTTGTTGAAAAACCAATAGAATCTTATTTCGAGACCATTTCTCACACATCCGGTGAGAATGCAACACGTGTAATAAATAACATATACCGACTCCCAACTCCCGCTTCATGTCAAATCGATGCATTGCATTATTTCGCAAAAATGTCATTTATGAAATACCATAGTGCACCCGCTATAACACTCGATGACGATGATGACTATGGCAATGTAAAAGATGATGACGCTGATAACAACTATTATTATGACGACAGTGAACTACATTATGTAAAAACAAACAATAAATGTGTAGATACAATTTACAGCTATGTAAAAGATAATGACACTGACGGTAATGACGACACCGCTGTGCACGATTGTATAGATAATATTAATGTGTATGATAGTCATAGTTATAACAATGCTAACCATAATTATGGTAGTAGTGATGAGCTTCATTATCGCAATACTGTAAATTATAATAACATTTATGTAGCCACTATCTCTGGTTGTAAAAATCACAGTGCTTTTTTCAACCATGATGATGATGATGATGATGATGATGATGATGATGATGATGATGATGATGATGATGATATAAGCCATACTAATAATGTCAGCTATTACAATGTTACCCACGCAGATGACAATAGTATAAATTTGTATTATAATGAAAATAACGATAATGTTAGTAACATTCCTGTAGACACATTATATGGTTACGTAAATAACACAATATATGATTATGTAAATAACGGTGCATATGTTAACAATAGTGGAGAGTGTATTATTGACATTGTCGATGATGATGATGATAATGATGATGATGATGATGATGATGATGATGATGATGATGATGATGATGATGATGATATAAGCAATACTAATAATGTCAGCTATTACAATGTTAACCACGCAGATGACAATAGTATAAATGTATATTATATTGAAAATAACGAGAATGTTAGTAACAATCCTGTAGACACATTATTTGGTTACGTAAATAACACAATATATGGTTATGTAAATAAGGGTGCATGTGTTAACAATAGTGGAGAGTGTATTATTGATGATGATGATGATGATGATTATGATGATGATGATGATGATGATATAAGCAATACTTATAATGTCAGCTATTACAATGTTAACCACGCAGATGACAATAGTATAAATTTGTATTATAATGAAAATAACGATAATGTTAGTAACATTCCTGTAGACACATTATATGGCTACGTAAATAACACAATATATGGTTATGTAAATAACGGTGCATATGTTAACAATAGTGGAGAGTGTATTATTGACATTGTCGATGATGATGATGATGATGATGATGATGATGATGATGATGATGATGATGATGATATAAGCCATACTAATAATGTCAGCTATTACAATGTTACCCACGCAGATGACAATAGTATAAATTTGTATTATAATGAAAATAACGATAATGTTAGTAACATTCCTGTAGACACATTATATGGTTACGTAAATAACACAATATATGATTATGTAAATAACGGTGCATATGTTAACAATAGTGGAGAGTGTATTATTGACATTGTCGATGATGATGATGATAATGATGATGATGATGATAATGATGATGATGATGATGATGATGATGATGATGATGATGATGATGATATAAGCAATACTAATAATGTCAGCTATTACAATGTTAACCACGCAGATGACAATAGTATAAATTTGTATTATATTGAAAATAACGAGAATGTTAGTAACAATCCTGTAGACACATTATTTGGTTACGTAAATAAAACAATATATGGTTATGTAAATAACGGTGCATGTGTTAACAATAGTGGAGAGTGTATTATTGATGATGATGATGATGATGATTATGATGATGATGATGATGATGATATAAGCAATACTAATAATGTCAGCTATTACAATGTTAACCACGCAGATGACAATAGTATAAATTTGTATTATAATGAAAATAACGATAATGTTAGTAACATTCCTGTAGACACATTATATGGTTACGTAAATAACACAATATATGGTTATGTAAATAACGGTGCATGTGTTAACAATAATGGAGAGTGTATTATTGACATTGTTGATGATGATGATGATGATGATGACGGTGCTGATGATGATGATGATGGTGATGATGATGATGATGATGATGATGATGATGATGATGATGATGATAGTTATGTTACCAATGATAATAGTGATAAAAGTACCATCTCGTTAGGTACGCTTAACGTGTGTGGTTTAAAAAGAAAAGTTATGTACCCTGACTTTATTGATTGTATCTCACACTATGATATGTTTTGTGTGACAGAAACAAAAATTAACGAACACGACGATATTGCCATCCCAAACTACACATTTTTGTCAAAACCAAGAAAACAAAAATATAAAAGGAAAAGTGGCGGTATCGGCGTTTTCGTTAAAACTTCATTATGTCATTATGTTGAACCTGTAGTATCCGAATCTGAATATATCCTATGGTTGAAACTGTCCAAATCCCTATTCCATGTCGAAGAAGACATTATATTGGGTGTAGTCTATATTCCACCAGAAAGTTCAAATTTCTTTAACATCGACGAGTATGGATATCTCGATTCGGAAATTACGGCCATGTGCAATTCTAACAAATATGTATTTCTCACGGGAGACACTAACAGTCGAACAGGGACCCTGGCAGACTATGTTTCAGTGGACCCATTTTTAGCTGAGCATTTTGAATTTGACAAGGACACATTAGATTTTTATAACGCTATTTTGAACCTAAATAACTTTAGCTTGTCAATTAACAGAAAATCTACTGACCCCAGAACGAATAATCATGGGTATATGCTAATTGACGTATGTAAAAATAATAATTTAATAATTCTGAATGGACGTTTTGGTAAAGACAGAGACGTGGGAAAATGCACTTTCCGAAATGTATCCTTAATCGACTACACCTTGTGTTCTATTAATAGCATAAACTTGTTAAACGATTTTGAAGTAATCGATACTGACCCGCTTTTCTCAGACGGCCATGCACTTTTATCTATGTCCTTAAAAACTGATATGTACTCTGGAAACATAAGCAATGAACTGCCTATACATGAGAAAACAATAAAACCGAAATGGGATGATGGGAAAAAGCAGTCATTTTCAGACAACCTAGACCGAACCAAAGTACAGCATCTCCACAACCTACTGTCCTCAAATGATACTATTATAGACCAACATGTAGTAGACAATATCACCGATTCCATTGGGCAATTATTTTATGAAACGGCAAAAAAAACGTTTGGTCTTAGAAAAAATCGAAAAACTAGTGTCGTTAAAAACAACTCATCCGATAAGCCTTGGTTCGGCCATAAATGTCGCAATGCACGTATTAAGTACAACTTGGCACGTAAACAATACCATAAACATAACAATGAAAATAATAAAGCAACATTCAAACTGTCCAGTAAATATTACAAGAAAATAATGAATACCTTCATAAACAAATACAAATACGACCAACAGCATACACTAAGAAACCTTAATTCCAAACAACCGAAAGAATATTGGCGTTACCTCAATAGAATGAAGCCGAGATCTTCCAATAAAACGCCACCGTTAAATGATTTATTCGATTATTTCAAAAATATAAACACAAAACTCCCTGATAATGATGAAGGCAACTATATACCGGATTTCAATATAGCGGACGACAACCCAATTTTAAACGCTCCAATTACACCTGATGAAATTTTAAAAAATATTTCTAATCTAAAAAATTCTAAAGCGTCTGCCAACGACCAAATAATAAATGAATATATAAAAAATACGCAAGAAGTGATGTTACCCATATACACTAAATTATTCAATATCATATTCGATTCAGGTTATCTCCCAACAAGTTGGCTGGAAGGCATTATCAAACCTATTTTCAAAAACAAAGGCGATCCACTCAGTCCTGAAAATTACCGCCCGATCACTATACTCAGCTGTTTTGGCAAATTATTCACGTCTGTCCTTAACGGACGAATCAACGCTTTCTTACATGAAAATGGGGTTTTATCTGAAAATCAGGCAGGGTTTAGAGCCAAGTATGCTACTACTGACCATATATTTACTTTACATAAGTTAGTCGAAATGCTACGTTCACAGAAAAAGAAATTGTTCTGTTGCTTTGTTGATTTTGCACAGGCGTTCGATTCCATATGGCGAATAGGCCTGTGGCGCAAATTACTAAATACAGAAATTAAGGGAAAGCTGTTTCAAGTTATATTTAACATGTATCAAAATATTAAATCATGTGTGTCCAGTAATAATGAATCGTCAGCCTTTTTTGTAAATCAATGCGGCGTCCGTCAAGGCGAAAATTTATCGCCGATTTTATTTTCTATTTTTTTAAACGACTTAGAAGAATATTTGTTAAATGCTGATCAAGAGGGAATTTCTGTTAACACTCAGGCCGATGTTTATATAAAAATAATGTTACTGTTATATGCAGACGATACTATAATCCTCTCTGACAACCCTACTAGTTTCCAATCATGCCTCCAACTTTTTTATGAATATTGCGAAACATGGAAATTGAATATAAATACGAGCAAAACAAAGATTATTGTATTCGGTGCTCGCAATACGGCGCGATTCTCATTTAAACTCGGACCAGATGAAATAGAACTCACAAACAAGTATAAATATCTAGGCGTCATATTCTCTAGCTCTGGAAGCTTCCTTAATCACGGTGGCCAACGTACGTCATAGTCACGTGGTATGTACGCTATGGAACACGGAAAAAGGTAAACAATATCTGTCGACTCGATTTACTATTTGAATGATATCTCGGGTCATAATGAACCGAATTTATTTCGGTAACTTGCACATTCCCCTACTGAGGGTCAACAATCCTCGGCTTGTGTCATCTCTGGATAATTTCTATCCAACCTTTAGATTATATCGATTTAATCATTTTTTCCGGGGGGTATGGAACACGCTATACTTCGAATTATAAACAGAAATGACCAAATATACGATTTTCTACATTTCATATAGTTTCAAGATCACGAATACATACCTTATCAACTCAAATGACTTTCACAATTGTTTTTCTTGCAAACTGATGTTTATTTTGCAGGGAAATAGTCAATTGGCGTAATGCTATGGAACACACAATTATTTCTTATGCTAAGGTACACACACGAAACAGAGAGTTGCAGTTTTCGCAATACATTCTGACTTCGGGATGCATTCATTTTGATTATTTCATACATCTGTGGTTTCTACTGTTTTAAAACGAAAGGATAGACGTCATTTCACATTTTAATAAACGCGTTCATTTAAAAAACAGTAAATCTCGAAACTACCCTAACTTTTATTTTTAATCATTTTTTCTATTTAAACTTCATTTTAGATTTACTATCATATCGGGTGTTTAACAAAATCTTAAATAATCACGAGCACGTGGTAATACAAGGCACGTGGTAATACAAGGCAGGTCCTCGGACAGGGGATAGAATATTACATGCCTACCCCATACTGACTGGTGGGTGCAAAGTATGTTTGGCCTTCTCAAAAAGTGTTTGATGTGCCGCTCATAATTCTGCGCCATTCTGGTGTCATACATAGAGGATATTAATTTTGTTGTTTCGGAGTGAATAACATATTTCATTTCATCGAGAAGTGAGAAAACTTTTCTCACTTCGAGATGTTACAAAATCTGTTATTCACAACAAAATAACACATTTCCGTTTTATTTCATGATTTTTCGATCACGTGGGGTAAGTCAGATCCTTTGTTCACGTTTTGTTCTGTAACTTATACAACTTCTATAATACAAGGACACACATACATATAGTTATGATTGAGTATAATGACAAATGGGTTTCGCTGTATAACGATCACTATATACAGTAAAGACAAACATGGAAAAGATACAATGAATCTAGATAGTTATATATAGTTACTTCCCTTGTTTACCTTACGTCATTTACGCTTTTCCGGTATAAATGAAATGAAATGCGAAAGGGTTTAACTAGTTATAGTTATTTTGTCCTTAGTTACGGTATACTTCCGGATTTTTTCAGTAACATTATGGATTCAGTACTCTACCGAGTATAGCCAATTATGCGGAAAGTTGTTTGGAGTTAAAAGTACTTTACGGCGCACCATACTCGTGTTGTCAAAAACAGTTTTATTCCAGCGGAAACCTGCAACGACATATGTGCCATCAACACAATGCTATAACATTATACGTATGTATAACGTTCGCTTTACAAGCAGATCTCAACCGACATGAAAGAAGGGAAGCCGGTAAATTAAATTTGAAATGCTCAGTATGCGGTCTGAATGTTGAAAATAAACGGGCATTGAAATAACATGAATCAATGCATACAGGTCAGGTAAATCCCAAATGAAGTTACATTTTGAAACTCGTAAACTGATATATGCCAAAAGTCCTTTAAAGCCAACAGAGTTTGAAGATACTCACACCATCTCAGGATCCACGTGCCCAGTATGCAAAAGGACGTACAGTCGCAGGTACATGCAGCATGAAAATCCACCAAACTACCAGGGCTTTATATTTAATTATCAGCCCAGCTTAAACTGAACTATTACTTATATAACTTGCATAATATCCACTACACGCCAAGTAATACGCAAACTCTTTTATACAACGGGTGTATAAATTGAATTAGTATCTTACGTAGTTTTGTTTTCTTGTTGAATTGTTATACATGTTTTTACTTTGTCTAGGGGGTGTAATTTCATTTGTGTTTTGTTATCAGAGATTTAATTGTACTAGCTGATTGCTCAGCTCTTAGTTATACATCGCCAAGTTGATATAAGATAGGTACACATATTTGAATATATGTTAAATTGGCGTTCGATACTTTTGTTACAATGAGAAGTAGGAACCAACTGTAAGTGTTTTATTTTAAATCAATTACACTTATGGTGTGCTGTTATAAATGTTTTATGTCGAACGTGTTTAATTATGTTTAACACACCAAATGTGTTCAATGATGAGATAAGTAGTCTGTGATGATTTAAAATGTGATTAATTCTTTTTATTTGTTCGAGTTATTTCGGTTTGAAGTTTATTTGTTTCTTTTTTACCAATTAACACCAAATGTGTTCAATGATGAGATTTATATAAGTAGTCTGTGATAATTTGAAATGTGATTAATTGTTTTTATTTGTTTTGAAGTTTATTTGTTTACTTTTAATAGAACTTAAATTGCAGTTGTTTTTCTTTAATTATTTAAATACTATAATACTACAAAGTCTCATTGTCACAAGTCACTTAAAACTGTCCTATGGAACCTGAATGCTTAATGATCCAAATCCAATGAAACCCCGTACATTATCTAAATACGGCCCTGCACCGACAGTTCTTGCTGTTGTAATGATGACATAAGTATAGGTTACAGACTGAAACTGTTTTAAACCATTTAGTATCAAATATAACACACGATCTATATATGCATATATATTTATTTTCAATCTAACTAAATTACACATAATACTTATAATATAACCATACATGATCATTTTTTAATACACTCTGATCGAAATGTACCACTTCCAGATCCCGGGTGAGTCCCATCTTACATTTATTGTTCAGTTAACTCTATCCAACACATAAAGCATATGTATGCCTAATCATCCTGTAAATTTGATGTTATTGTTCTTATGTCAAATTTACTTTTCTCTCCAATATTCTACTCATAGCTTTAATCCCATTCGATCTGTAACTGGTAGTTTGGAATCATTTCTCCTGGCTTTTTCTTAACGTACTCCCAACGAACCTTTCTCAACAGCATTTCGTTGGGAGGACATCACCGCTTCCTTCCGTTTCCCTTGTATTCGCCTTCGTTCTATGCTGTCGAAGTGGTGGTTACTATGAAACAATTAATAACTATTTAATATAAGTACTTCCTCAACTAAAACAACAAGTATTAATCGAAGATAATCAAACAATAACAACAGGCTAAAGATGGCCACATTGTTTTCAATTGGTTACACTTATGGTAAATAACAAATGAAAAATCAGAATTCAGTCACAATAGCGCAAACATTGACATTTTTCTGAATCATATAAAGTTTAGTTAAATGTATACATTCAGTTAATGTTATTCTTCTCACCTTGTCTGTATACTATCTATGACCCGTTTCCTGTTAGTATACTTTCTGACATGCATAGTTGGTGTAGGGGTTCCTTCGTTTGGCACGTCATCCTCACGGTCTACTAACTTGTAGACCATTGACCTTACCGTTCGATAACAGAACGATCTGAAAACATGAAACAGGAAATACAAATTCAAACTGACTGACTGCGATACTTAACTGAAAATATAGCATGTTCCGTGTGATTTGTATACCGAATGTCTCAAAAATATTATAATTTGGAAACAACTATGTACAGATGTATGAAATAATCAAAATGAATACATCCCGAAGTCAGAATGTATTGCGAAAACTGCAACTCTCTGTTTTATGTGTGTACCTTAGCATAAGAAATACTGGTGTGTTCCATAGCATTACGCCAATTGACTATTTTCTTGTAAAATAAACATCAGTTTGCAAGAAAAACAATTGTGAAAGTCATTTGAGTTGATAAGGTATGTATTCGTGATCTTGAAACTATATGAAATGTAGAAAATCGTATATTTGGTCATTTCTGTTTATAATTCGAAGTATAGCGTGTTCCATACCCCCCGGAAAAAATGATTAAATCGATATAATCTAAAGGTTGGCTAGAAATTATCCCGAGATAACACATGCCGAGGATTGTTGACCCTCAGTAGGGGAATGTGCAAGTTACCGAAATAAATTCGGTTCATTATAACCCGAGATATCATTCAAATAGTAAATCGAGTCGACAGATATTGCTTACCTTTTTCCGTGTTCCGTAGCGTACATACCACGTGACTATGACGTACGTTGGCCACCGTGTTAATACACGAAAACATCTTGTTGAACAAGCCAAAAAAGCAATGTTTTTACTTTACAGACGAATTAATAATTTAGACCTCCCCTTAGATCTCCAACTAAAATTATTTGACCATACAATATTACCGATCTTAACATATGCTTGCGAAGTCTGGGGATTCGAAAATTTAGACATCATAGAACGTATTCATACAGATTTTTTGAAAATAATTACAAATAGCAAAAAAAGCACTCCCTCGTATATGTTGTATGCAGAACTAGGTAGACATCCAATTGCTATAACTATACAAACCCGTATGATAAAATTCTGGAACAAACTTATCATTGGAAACCAATCAAATCTAAGTTTCCTCTGCTACAAATCAATGGATAACACTGAAAATTACGAATATAAGTGGTTAAAACACATCAAATCCATTCTCAATAAAACCGGCAATTCAGATATATGGACAAACCGCAATAATTTACAACATAGTAGCATTCACCTTTCAATTAAACAAACGCTAGTTGACCAGTTTACACAATCTTGGAGATCAGACTTACAAAATTCGTCGAAAGGGAAAAACTACAACCTTTTTAAAGATGACCTAGCATTCGAAAAATATCTTAAATTACCAAGAAGCAATTATATTTATTTATTTAAATTCCGTACGACTAACCATAGGTTCCCCGTTGAAACTGGCAGATTTACTAACACTGCGTATAACCTCAGACGTTGTACACTATGCGATTCCGACATAGGTGACGAATTCCACTACTTATTAAAATGTCCACATTTTGATCAAATGCGCAAACATTACATACCGCGTTATTTCTATCAGCACACGAATGCCATTAAATACAAGGAGCTTTTAACCCATCCCGCAGTCAAAGTCCAAAAAAAACTAAGTGTCTTCGTCAGAATTCTTTTACAAAATGCCAAGTAACGTCGTACATGAGACGTATTTCATTGATAATGCTTTCCCCCTTCATATTTAACATATGTACTGATCCTTGTATACAGTTTAGTTGTACCATTTGTATGTATGTAATGTACCTTTCTCTCTTGTTGTAACCCATGTTGCCTGAGATTGTATATAATAAAAGATTTGTTCTGTTCTGTTCTGTTCTTCTGTTTCTAACTTAAAAGCAAACAGTTATTCTTTATTAATCTACATTTTAATAGTTGTGATAAATAGTAAAACCCTTTTATTTCGAACATAGTCGTTATCTAAATTCAAAAGAGGTGTTATCGGAGTACAGATATTTGATAACTTAGCTGATTTAAAAATGGCGATGTTTTTATAATATATGTATGCACGCATATCATAATGCGTACATGCATACACGTAAAGCGGTGCGTCGATATATAGGCATGTGTACCACTATTTTTTGTTATCGGTGCACACATTCAAGAGTTTCGACACAATTGATAACAGTTTAGCTATTTTGCAGATGATTTGTGCATGATATATCGTGTTATATATTGGATTATTATCAGTTCTGATTTTTGATTATATTTCATATCAGAGTACTCACAGGCCAAATTATCGGAACCAATCAGATTTATTCCGTAGTAATTTCGTATAATATTTTTTGAAATATCTTAACATTGTATGGTTTAACAAATGTTGCCTTATATAAGGCTCGAACCCTGTAGACACATAGTAGACGACTATCTAACC
Organism: Cyrtodaria siliqua; assembly: GCA_037043455.1. Lineage (NCBI taxonomy): Eukaryota > Metazoa > Mollusca > Bivalvia > Adapedonta > Hiatellidae > Cyrtodaria > Cyrtodaria siliqua. The sequence goes on along the minus strand of JAWPHD010007818.1, from coordinate 36,796 downwards.
GACTGCGCCGGCCCAATGGCGCAAAAATGCGCAATTCGTTTGTTGCAGTATTAAATAGTATATAACAAATGCCACGATCTGCAATCTGTATGGTTCCAATAATTTGGCATGTGAGCGATCTCATATTGTGATTTCATAATGTTACCTCAGTACTTATTGTCAGTTGATTTATTAATGATTATCGGTGATTAATTTGATTTTAGATTGTCAGTTCATAATGTTACCTCAGTATTGTGAGTTGATTTATCAATGACTATATGTGATTAATTTGATTTAATAGTGTCTGTTCATAATATTACCTCAGTAATTATTGTCAGTTGATTTATCACTTCTTATCAGTGATTAATTTGATTTCATATTGTCTGTTCATAATATTACCTCAGTATTTATTGTCAGTTGATTTATCAATGCTTATCTGTGATTAATTTGATTTCATATTTTCTGTTCATAATATTACCTCAGTAATTATTGTCAGTTGATTTATCAATGCTTGTCTGTAATTATTTTGATTTCATATTGTCTGTTCATAATATTACCTCAGTCATGATTGTCAGTTGTTTTATCAATGATTGTCTATGATTAATTTGATTTCGTATTTTCTGTTTATTATATTACCTGAGTAATTATTGTCAGTACATTTAACAATGATTACCTATAAAACAATTGATTATTTTGATTGTTCGCTCTACTAGCCGAAGGCCAACAGCCACATTATTCTTTATCAGTGAACATATGTTTATCACAATTTCTGACGATAAAACTACAAGTTTTATTTTTTATTTTCACTATTTGGTCTTAATCGGTAAATTTCTTATACGAAACTGAAACATAATTGATAACCATGTAACAGTAAGCAATGCATACAAGACGTTAGTATATAGCTTATAAACATTTACCAAGTAACATTTTAAATAAATGGTACATCAGTTTACATCAATTGTAAAGTAAACTAGTTTTCCCCATTTTAGCATAATGTCACTTTAATATTATTCACGGTGTTGTTATTATCCTATCAGTGATTATATATGCCTTTTCTCTATATTTGTTGTTTTGTTGTTGACTACATTTAAATGTATCCTGTTTTTGAGTTTTATTTTAATTATTGTTCGGGCGCTTAATTGGTTTTTCGGACTTTTAAAGAAAATGTCAACTAGTACCTAAATAACTGCTACCATTGAAACAGATATTTTAATGGTAAATAAAAATACCTTACATTTCAAAATCAGTTGAGAAAAAAATATTTTACAGCCAAAATGCTTTTTCATGGGGCTTTTCCTATGTAAATTCTTTGTTGTTGTAACAGCAGACAATTAAAAAATCTCGCATAACTTCGGTTAGCCTTAATATTTATAAAACTTTCAGTGTCTTATTTTATATTTATCCAACACATTAAACCCGTGTTTGGATAAGAAAAGTAAAAACATTTTGTTCAAATGTTTGATGCAGAATCGCTTTGCATTAAAACGCCTTATCAAAAATAACTTGCCTGTAATACTTTTATTTCTCATCCGATTTTGAAAAAAAAAGTATTTATAAATGTCTGTTTCAATGGTATACATCTTATCTTATTATATTGAATTTTGTCTAAACCGTCCAAAAATAATTTGGCTGAAAAAAGCGCAGTGAACTATAGCTGAGATGTTTTTGTAACATTGCTGCATTTCCTGTTATACTTACTTTCATTACTTAAATTGTGCCAAAATCAGTCTCAGATGGGACTATTAATTACGCAATAAATTATTTTAAATGAACGATGCTTTTTAATGTTGTTTTTAAAAACACACACCACATTCCCTATAAATCGTCGATTTCATAGAGAACAATCTTCAAACATGTGATAAAAAGAAGCTTACGCTCGTTCATCAATACATGAGATATATGAAGTGTTACTGAGAGTTATAGTCCAACACTTTATCATTGCAATGTAAATATTATAGCAGATTGGTAAACAAATGTCATAGTATTCAAGACTAAAATATTGGGGTCAATTGAGTCAACACCAGATTCTACTGTATTCAATATATTATGTTCTTTTGTTTTAAAACAAATTGTCTCATTATACTAACCAGATGTATGTTAACTCATTGGTTGATACAGCCACTGTTCCTATTCAATATTTATACCCAATTTACTTGTTGGCAATACTTTTGACTCATTTCACCTAGCCTTTTCCCACCTAACACAAAGAGACCCTTTCTGCACGGCATTCCGCTCCATACGGATACGGTGTCCATTTTCTTTCTCCCAGCCAATCTTTTTCTTTCAGCATAGTGAAAATGATGGATTTAAAAAAGAAGTTTAAATTGTATGAAATAAGATGGTTAAGATACTTACGATCAATGGGTCTGAAAATTGTCGGAAGTGTGTGAAATATCGATGTTCTGGTCGTAGTTTTAAAGAAACCGTTCGTATTACGTGGTTTATATCATTAACAAATCTAGTACGTGGTTATTGTCATTTAAAATCTAGTACGTGTTTATTGTCATTTACATATTACACGATATGTGTGCCTTTGTTTTACATTTCTATGGGTTTGATCGCACATTATCCTACGACTCAATTTGAAAAGGGCATATGGAGGAAACTTATGAAATGGGTCTAGAATAGTTTCTGTACGTGGATATTGTCATGATGAAATTTGCCGATCCTGACAAACTCAAAAGCATTCCTCGACTTCTACAGGATTTTACGGGGAGTGTGACATATCAACATAAGCGGCCTTTTAATGCGCATATGACAGGAGGTATGTGATAAAAAATCAAAACGAAATAATCCCACTTACCTCAAAAATGTGTGCCGACGCGAGCTAAAAATCCGCCATTACCCGTGGTTTATATCATAGCAAAGTCACGTGATTCCCAAAACTGAAGTACTTATATTTGGAAATAAAACTAATTCATTACGGGCCTATTATTTACTCCTTTCTAATTTGTATATATGTGTATTAATCATTTAATAGTTGCATACCTTCCTTCACATAGGTCATCCAACGTTTCTCCAATAAGTTTATGTCCATGAGGAGAGTCTGCGTGAAACGTGTTACTTATTGAATTTTGAGAATAATGAATATTCGACCGTCTCAGATACATATTTAAATAGTTTCTGACACCTGTCCGTTCATACTGCTTATAAACTAAAACCTAACATAGACGCCGATTTTAAAAAACTTAAAACGAAACTAGGGTTTTCATTAGGAAATTTGTAAGAAAACCCGGTGACGTAACTGACACAGTTAGAATCAAATGTCGTAATAAATAAGCTTGTTTTATAAATGTGCAAACTACAGGTAAACGGCTATGAGTCCAAGCAATGGGAAGTCATTGTTTATTAACAAAGCTTTCCATGTGTGTAAACGGAATATTTATATACTTTTAAATGTATATTTGTTATCATATGCTAGTGACACATCGATTTTCGGAAAAGACTAAACTAAATGTTCTATTTATATATATAACATGCTGACAAATCAATTACTGCGCATTTAGTGTCCGTGAGGTAAGCACTCATGTATAAGTTAACTTGTATGCACTCAGTCTGTAATTTATTGGCGGCGCGCTTTGAGCCTATATTTGTATTGGTTTTTGATGCTGCATATGGAGGAGCACGTGATTAAAAATGTTGGGGGTACAAGATTGGTCACATGATCGAGTTGTTGTATTAAAATTGCTGTAGTGAAATTTGCGCTATGTCATTTTATATTAATATATATATAATTATAAAAACACGCCACCAGACACCACGGCACATCCTTTATGAAAGACTTTTTAAGGACAAATTAAAAGCTGTTCGCCCCTGATCATTTCCCTGCATTGAGAGTACCGTCGTCGTCAGAGTGCACGTGTACCGGCGACCTCCAACGACAACAACCCAAGCATTTAGGCCTGATACGCACTTCCAAGGGCCGTTGTTGGTGTTATACCACACTGCACACTATTAACGATTGATCAAAGCTATATTTCCTTAAATACTTTTGTTATTTATCAACTTAAATCCACATTTTTCCACTGCACAGTGACATGTTTAACACAAACAGATACTACATGATGTTTCAGGTGCCCGGTCCCGACAGATTGTTAACTGTTGGACCGGGTACCAATCCACTGGAGATAACAAATACCCTGTGGAGCGCCTCCGAATTCCGATGTATAGACGGTCACTTGGTTTTGTTTACTGTTGCATATAACTTTTTATACTTTTTAAAATATTTCTACATTTTGCTGTTATAAAATAAAACAATTGCAAATAAATATACATGTTTGTTTCTCCTTTTGAAAACATTCTGCGTCGCCCTGATGCTTCGCATCAGTTTCTTCTTGTACTTATGTATTATGTGTATAAAACATACAGAACGGTTTATAAAATGGACCATTGGCTGACAAATATGACATTTTAATAAGTGCATATAACAATTACAATATAGAGTCGTTGTATAACCTTCTATGGGGTTACTGTTTTAAACGTGCGCTTTGTTTTCTTTTAATTGATATGGTTACATCAATATATAAACTTGTTCAAACAGTTATCAATTGTGAACATAAACCTGAGAATAACTAATAGTTCGATCAAATACAGTAAGCAAGTATCGTATGTGAACGTTTTAAATATACTCTTTTCAGAAATTTTGACCTTTCCTCATATAGGTCATCGGCTCCTATTATATATCAAATCTCGAGAATAGGGATTGTTCGCTGACCTTAGACATGTAATGTATATTAATCATCTTTTCGTCCGTTCGTAATAACCCTTAAGTATGTAACAGACTGAAAGCATGCTGATTGTTTTGGCATCTTTCAATAAAACCACAGTGACGTTACAGTGTATTTTATGATCACATTTTAAAAATCAATTGTAGATAATAACGCATATTGGACTATTACAATAACACGAAAGCTATTCATAATCTATAATCCCTGAGTATAAGAAAGCCTACCTGTATTTATCACCAACTTAGGCATTAAACGTTGTAATCTTTTAACATTTACACAATACTAAAATGGCTTGACTTTTTCAAGCGAAACTTCAACATTTATGAAATTTCGTGCAACAAAGTATACTTGGATTAAAAGGTCTACTACATGACAGAGTTGTCCTTTCTGTAATAAGTTGTAGCCCATTTTTGTACAAAACACGATCTGGACTAGTACGTGAAATTAGGTGTGTATAATAATGTTGTATAGGCAATTTTTTGATTATACGTTTCTTTTTCCTTTCATTATATGTATATTTACACGAGCATCTTTGTGTTGTACATACCTTGCCTATTAATGCTGCCTTGTTGGTCAGAGAATAGTTCATGGCGGGGATTTCTTTATTTATTGGGATGACAGTAGGGAAAGTGTGAGGTTGGGTGCACCAAGGCGGTAGCCCTTTTTGTGTTTGTGACGACATATGCCCTTATTCTTTATTACCATTGCTATTCATGTTTGTCGTTTCGCGTGTTTTGGGGTTTAATGTGTTCTGTGAAAGCTGCATTTCCTGTTCGACTCTTATACTTATTTGTATGGGTCACATGAGACGTACAAAATTCTTTTCTTTCTGTCTGATCAATACACTACTCAACTTTTATAATCGGTCACTCAGGTTTTTTGAAAATAACACGAAAACTAAAATCTTCTCCGAAACATAAACCACTATTTTATTAAGTTTATCAACAAGGTTTTAGTCCAATCAAGGCAGATTAAGTTGTATAAATCGCTAGCGATATTTGTTAAACGACGACACCAGTTAAAATTTCAAATGAAAATAGGAATTATTAAAAAATACATAATTCTTTGAAAAGTGACCAATTATAAAAGTTGATTAGTGTATATGCGTTAATAACTAATACTAATCATGTTGGTTCAACATTAAAATGTTATGACTGTAAACTGCACTGTTAACTTGATTAGCTCTACTTGTCAATTCCTGACAATTACCATGCTGGTTTAGCTTGTAACGCAAAAATCCTTTTCAATGGGTTCAGATTGTTACCAACTGTCATCTTAATGTTTGTTTAATTCAGATCTTAAACCAGTTTGAAATACGCATGTGCTACAGAGATATTACTCTTGACTATTAAAGTTTCAGCCTTAGAAATGCTCTAACACCAGTATATTTTATAGTATGTTTACCGAATGCGATTCGAAGGCTGGTGTCAATTATATATAATTGACGATACTTACACTTACAGTTGAAAGAAATATAAAAAGATCGGACAGGGAATGTAGTATTCAAGGAGGACAGTCAACCACAAAACACAAAAACAAACACGCAACCAGACAAACAAGAAAGCAAAAGTAATAATAAATGTAAACGACATCACAAACACAAAAGGGTTGACAATAGGGCTACCGCATTGGAACGGTCAGTGGCAAAGTAGGCCACTGGGGGTTTAAACCGGTTCTAGCGTGCACCAAACCTCACACTTACCCTACCGTCATCCCATTAAAACAGGACAGTGTAAATAAAGAAATCCCCGCCATGATCTAATCTCTAACCAACAAGGAGGTATCAATAGGCAATATAAGTTAAACACAAATATGCTCGTGTAAATATAATACAAAAAACAATAGCCTAGAAAGACACAATGAAGTAATCAATGACTTCGCAGAAGCCAGAGCAACAAGAGAATAAACCATTAAGGGTACGACAAGAAAGATCATAGACAAACATCAAACGCCACCGTCCCAACTATGTCAGGAAATAAATTTGTAAAACAAATCAGGCAAATAACCAGCTTTAACATTATAAGCAATTATTAATTTTTGGTATTTTCTTCTATCTTCTAATGGTAACCACCCAATTTCGGTATATAAATTACGAATAGACGTTGATCATGTTAATCTAGTGACGATGCGAGCTGCTTCATGTTGATTTGTTTTCTAAAGTGTCTTTTTCGTATTGTGTGCAGCCGTCCCAAATGACAGAAGCATATTCAAGTATTGGTCTCATGAACGATAAATATATTTGGTTTAACGTTTTACGATTGATTAAACCTTTATTTTCCTCATCATTCCTAATATTTTAGAGGCTGACGTAGCGATATTGGTAATATGTTCGTGCCATTTACCGTCATGACTAAACGTTAAACCCAAGTGTTTATGGTGTTCAACAAAATTAACTGGCATATTATTAAAAATCAACGAGGGTTGTTGTATATTTCTTCTGAGAGTAAAAAAAATAGCTTCAATTTTAGTCGGATTAAAATCAACAAGCCACTGTTCAGACCAAGCAGATATAATATTAAGATCGTGATTTAAGATTCCCTCAAGATATGCTATATTAGACGAAGTACTTGCAAGAGATGTATCATCTGCAAAAATACGAGCTATATTAAGAAGATTGTCAGCAATGTCGTTGATATATGAAAGAAATAATAATGAACCCAAAAGTGACCCTTCAGGGACAGCTGCAGATATCCCTTTAATGTTCGAGTAACTTGAACCGATAAATACCTTTTGGGTGCGTTCTGTTAAATAACTTTCGATATATTTTAGCATATTGCCATTACTACTATTTTGTCTGAGTTTAAAAAGTAGGCCTTTGATCCATACTCGATCAAATGCCCTCGACATAAAACTGACAATTATACATGTGAATTGGTTAGCATCAATACCTTGACAAATTTGGTGATACATATCAATCAGTTGATAAACAGTAGAATGGCCTTTTAAAAAGCCGGACTGCAGCTTATAAATAAGATTATTTGCAATGAAAAAAGTATGCAAGTGTTTATAAACAACCCTTTCCATTAATTTACCAATACAACTTAACAACGCTATTGGTCTGTAATTTGAGACAAGTTTGAGTTTCCTTTCTTAAAAAGTGACATTATAATGGCAAATTTCCATTCATCTGGAAATTTACATTCAGCGAGTGATTTATTAAACAATAATGCCAAAGGTTTAGAAATAGAGTGTTTTGTATTTTGTAAAATTGTGTGGCTTCTTTTGTCCTCACCAACTGCTTTATTTGGAGTTAATGTAGAAATTATATCTAAAATTTCAGTTTCGTTAATTTGCATATCTGTAAAAGTTGTTTGTGTTTTAAGAGTACGTTCTGGAAGTTGGACATTATCTTCATTCTCATGTGTTGAAGAAATAGAAACAAAATAGTTGTTTAAACAATTAGCTTTATCTATATCACTGCAATAATTCTCTTCATCGCCGTTCAAAGATGTGGTTTTTAATGGGGAAATATGTTCAGAGTTTTTATTAGACTTAGAGTAATTTTCGTGTAAAGTTTTGGATTAGACCGGCTACTTTCTGATATTAAATTTTCCATATTATCAAAATATTGTTCAAAATATTGTTCTTTGGCATATTTCTTTAGATTATTTACTTTATTTCTAAGAAGCTTGTATTTTAAACAGTGTTCTGTTATTTGTGCTCGTATTGCCTTTTGTCTTTTGTCTGTCGTGCTGTCGTGAATATCTTCTTATTTCTGATTCGTACTATGGCTTGTCATTTTGTCTAATTGTTACATCTTTGAAGGGAATGCATTCACTCAAATACTTTAAGACAATATCAGAGAAATGATCGCATGCCTCATCCACAGAAACGGTATCAATAAAATCCCAATTAGTTGTGATTATCATTTCATTCAGTTTATCATAATTCCCATTTGTGTAAGGCCACACCCTTTGTTTTAAGGTCGGATGTAAGACTTTAGAAAATGAAACAAATACAAACGTGATTTTGTGATCACTTACTTTTGGAGGGACGTCTATTGTTCCCGCCTTTAATGAAATAAGCGAATCAGAAATCAGAATGGGACCAATTAACGTTGCTGATGTGTAATTCTAGTGGGTTCTTATATCACATTTTAAAGGTTGTTTAGGATCATAAAACTTGCCAAATGCCTTTTATTAGCATTTAACTGATCTTCATTTAAGTCACCAACAATAATGATACTTTCGCATACATCTAATGCGTTTTCGATCGATATGTTTAAATTAGTCCAAAAAAGTGTATTTGGTGGACGATAAACATTGCAAATTAAAATTTCGTGTTTATCATATTTAATTTCTACCCAAACTGCGTCAGTTGAGGGTTTTTCTAATTCAGGTTTGCGTTTAGCTACTAATAATTTAGAGACATACGTTAAAAGCCCGCTAGAATGCGCAGATTTATCCAAACGATAATTATAAAATCCCTCTAACTGCAAAGATTCATTACTTACATAAACTGTTAAATGTGTTTCAGTAAAACAAAGCATGTCAAAATCAAGAAGATTATGTTCTATATAATTGATTTTGTATCGTATACTTCTAATATTGAGGTGTGCTACACATAAACTGTGTTGTATTTCACTATTGTTTTGATCAGGACCGGGGCTTTCAGCATCATCTCCAGACATAATAACAAGCAACAGAACAGTTGTTGCAAACGTTAAACTAAGAATGCTTCTGCCAAGAACAATGAGACACAAACTAACGTAAGGAGAGATATAGGTTTTAAACATGTTTAATGTAAGAATAAAGTCTAACGAAACTGAATTACATTTAAACACTTCAGAAAATAATATGCGACTAGACCTGTTATAAAAATGTCCGATTGCCATCCTTCACGCACTTATGTCGTTACCCATTAGGTAATAAAACTATTATAAAACTAGGATTAGACAATTGGGAATTTATGTACCGTGACAACGACTCAAAGCAAAACATCACCACGCAGCATGATACAAAGAAGTTAAAAGAAGAAAATGAAGGTTCGATGGAAAGACACGAGTACACACACTCGTGGAAAATCTGAGTTAAAAGAAAAAATATAATAATGATGATCATTATAGTAAGATATGTGTGTATCAACCGGAGACAAAAAAAAACATACACAATTTATATAGACATGTCTTTCTCAAAATACAAATAATGCTACATAATTAGAACGAATTATAACAAGGCAAAATAACAACAACAAAAAGCAGAAGAAAACCAGTATACAATTGTAAATGAAAATAATTAGAATAATCTACATTTACACACTCATATGCATGCACACAAATGTATTCATATGCATATGTACACGTATACATATACATACACATATACCCATATTTACATAACACATACACACATATATATATATATATATACATATGTATATACACGTACACATATACACATATACACGCATACATATACACACATGCATACATATACACACATGCCTACAGACATATACATATACATGCACATACCACATATACATAGACATACATACATATAAACACATACACGTACGATATAAATGTACACATAAACCTACCTACACGCAAACCTGCATATATGTATTCATTAATACGCATCTACACATTAGTGCAAATATTCGCGTACACTTGTACATACACCAACGACAATGCTATATATATATATATATATATATATATACACATACGTACACATACATATACACATACATATATATATATATATATATATATATATATACATACCTACACACGTACACACACATATGCACACCTATAAACATATATATACACACATATACATATACACAGATACATAAATATATATACACATACACACACATACATACACACACATATACACATATAGGTAGCACTTACTCGGTGTTTTTATATACTAATAATTATATTTGTCATGTATATACCATTGAAAGGTTAATTATGATTATCGAAAAACGTATATAGCAAGTACTTATTATATAATAAGCACCAATTACACAATTTGAGTATACCAACCATTTAACTGGTATGTACTGCAGTACCAACACTCTACAATTAATCTGACTAAACATTTAACTGCTACGGGTAACGGTCAGTATAAAGTCACTATGCAATGTGTTCACGCACGCATTTCACAATTATCATTGAGAGAAAACAGCAAGTTCAACAAAAACATAATTCAATATGAGTTCAGCTCAGGTTTGTCATGATACACGCACATTCACTGTACAGTTTCTGATGTCACACATGAAACCGGTTTAAACATGTTATAGTATGAATGGTGACTCGTATACTGTTCGTCCGAAATAACGTTATGATGTTTAGGCAGTGACTTTTTCTAAATCAGACATACTGTTAATCACCGAACGGGCATCGTCATTGTCTTTTACATACACTCTGCCATCGTATGTCCAGGTTTGTTTGATGGATTAGTCCTTGACTAGGCATCTTGCACTCTGAAATAGTTTGTTGTTAGGTCTTCATTTATAAAGACTCGGCGATACTTATCGTTGTCTTTTAAGTTTGACCTAGATCTATAAAAGCGTTCCCTGGCACGGTAGGTGGCAAACGTGAAGGTCTCGTCTGACCTGGTGTTTTGCCAATCCTGTGAGACCTATCTATGTCAGAGATAGAGATATCTGCATTGGATGCCGATGCTATCTCAAGGATGATGTCATCAGTATTTTCAGAAAGCAACCATGGGACACCGACTATATGTAAACAATTACGCCTGCTATATTGTTCCGCTGTGTCACTGGCTAGCTCGAGTTGTTCAACTTTTTGGTTCAGACGTTTCACCTCCTCACAACGCTTGGAGTTCTGTTTTTCAAGATTCTCCACCTTGGTGTTGTTAGCGAGTGTGACACCTTCAATGCCTGATTTTACAAAAGGCTCTGCTTCTGATTTTAAAGCACTTTTGATCATTTTGGCGATTCTATCAAAATCGTCATCGGCCAAATGAACAGGTTCATGGTCTGCAATGTCTGCAATGTCAGAAATATCGGAAATCTTGGATTCATTTGCCTGTTTATTTTTCTTCTCTGGGTTTAATTCTTAATCGTCAAAAGGAGATGACAACCACCTCTTTTTTGATGTTTCATCTAACTTCATCGGCGTAGATACTTCGGGCTCATCCGAATTCATTGTTTATGGTATATGTCGCAACCTTTGCCGGACAGTATATATATAGAAATGTTGGCGTGACTGCTCACGATAGGTCAATTATAGGTCAACTATTGGGCCACGTTTACTTTACTAAAGCGAATCTTACTCACGATTAAATGGCTAATATCCGAGTAAATCCAATTCAAAGCTAACACCGTATATATTCCTTATATATTCGTATTCATATCTAACTACTTTACAGTTTCAAATGTTATTCAAACATGTCTTATTTCCAAATTTAAACTCATAAAGGCTCCGCTGTGAAAAAACACGTCTCACGCCATCTTGATCACGTGATGGTTAAAGAAGCGTTATTATCAGATATATTAGCTTTGTTAAGCTGAAGTTCTTTAGGATAAATATTATTAACCATAGTTGGAAAGAAAGGGTTGTCAATCTTCAGTATGTCATCCTGATACCGAGAGGTGTCATTAAAGGCTTCAATAACATCTGCCAGAAATGTAGTATTTTCTCTAGCGAATGTTTTCTGAATAAGAGAAATTAGCTTGTCTTTAATAAAGTGATGTGGTAAGGTTGTATATAGTGTAGAGAAGTCATAAGTGCTTATTGATGAAACTTGACCTTTATTGAAAATGCTACCAAGAACGTCTCCTGAATTTTTTATAGACCAAAATAAATTAATCTCAGAGTTTTCATAAGTTTTATCACAATAAAGTTTAATGTGATCTTTAACGGCAGTAAGACAAGAAGCTAAACGTTTGGAGATGTTTGTTGTGGTGCAGGCACTAGATTTCGAAATAAAGCGAGCCTTATACGGATTTTTATGTAATTTAGAAATCCAGTACATAGTAGGTAGTTTATTTTGCTTATCGTTTACACCTGCCTTGAAAGTAGTGCACCGAGTGATATGTGCGGAAACAACATCATCCTCAGTAGAATTAACTGGAGTATACGAATTGGTGCTGCCGAGTTTCAGAGATAGAAAATTGACGTAATGTAGGCTTCAAACAATAATTACATTATTAGCTGCTTTATCTGAAGGAACTAAAACAAATTAGTCAACGACAGAAATAATTACACGCGATTTACGTTTGATGTTACCATTACGCCTATGACCATGAGACCTAGATTAGAAAATATAGAAAAATGTCAATATTAGGATCTTTAGAAATATTTCCTTCTTGATAAATATTGTCATTAAGGCCGAGTGGATAAGGTGTCTGTAAGTTTTTCATCCACTTAAGTCCTTCAATATGTCTAGCTTTTATTTTAAAGCTTTTAGTAGCATCATCATCAAAAAATATATATTCAACCGGTTGAACAGCTACGTTATCAAAATTATGACCTGACTGACGAAAGTTTTGGTACAAGTAATTTTTTTAACTTTTTAGGATTACTTGCATTATATTTGTGTTCACTAAATCGAACTTTTAAGGATCGACCTGTTTGTCCAACATATTGTATACCGCAACGTGGTGCATTTCAAGTCAGAACATAAATGACGTGAGATGTACGTCAATCAACATTTGAAGTTAGACATACATAAAACAATCTACCATTAACAGCTGATTTAATGGTGGACTTACAAGATAAATAATTCCAACAACTGTCAGAAAAATGTTATTGGATTTATTTTCACAAAATGTGTTTAAGATCGTGTGACTTAAAACCGAGTCTGCTACTTTTATCTCTTGCTTGTGTTTGTTGCTTCCAAGGGATCACGTATTCAGTATTTGTTTACATGCACACAGGCGTTTGTTTATTGCTATGTGGCGGCCGTAAAAAGTTGCCCCGAAAACAAATCAGTATTTGTGCCTTTAAAGCAGAATATCGCTTAAGCCGGTTTTAGGAGGCGTGAGAGGTGTTGCACTTTACATTACCTCCCACGAACAGACTCAATACAACCAAGTCTGCTACTTTTATCTCTTGTTTGTGTTTGTTGCTTCCAAGGATCCCCTTTTCAGTATTTATAGACATTCACACTAGCGTTAATTTAGTGCTCTGTGACGGCCGTAAAAAGAACCCAGACTACAAATCAGTAGTATTGTTACTTACTGATCCTTTGGGATTCAACAAACACATTATTTGTGTATTTAAAGTAGAATATCGCTTAGAACGGTGCTAGGAGTCATAAGAGGTGTTGCAGTTTACATCATCTCTCTCGAACATACTCGATAGAACCGCGTCTGCTACCTTTTACCTTTTTTTTATCTTTGTTTGTGTTTGTTGCTTCCAAGGGATCCCTTTTTCAGTTTTTATCAAAAAAATGTATTGGAAGGGAGCATTGTTATTAATATGCGATAACTTTACTTAAGAAGAAATGGTTCTCGAACAATCAATTTTGTTATTATGTATTACTTACTTGTCCTTTGGGAACATCAAACCCAACTGTGTAGCTTTAAAGTAGATAATGCTTACTCCGGTGCTTTGGGTGTTTGAAGTATTGCACCTTATATTGCCTCTTATGAACAGACTCAATGAAACCGATCTCTCTACTTGCCTCTCTTGCTTGACTTTGTTTATGTAGTTTTTAAGTTATCCCTTTTTCAATCTTTATTAAAGTGCATTTTTACAATATAGGTTGTATTTCTCTAAATATGGGCTCTAAGCTCATGAACCGTTACCGGTTCAATAACCTTTGTTACCTGTTAATGTTTATAATGGTGATGTTGACATGTTATTGTGTCATCCAAAGCCATTCATTTACAATTAGTATCATATAGAAGTTTCTGGAAGTGTAAATGAGAAATTTACAAATCACGTGATGTTTATTGTGCTTCTTCTGTCATTCGAGGTTATTTAAATAATATGTTTATCTTAAAGTTTCTATGATGTTCTAAAGATTATATGTCAGTATAAATATGGCCTGACGACATTGTCAGTTGTTCAGTATTTGGTTCAGTAGCTCAGTATAAAGTTAAAAGAAACATTGTGAAAATATTGGATGCTAATGAAAATAAAATAAATATATATATATATATTGTGAGAGGATTTCTATTAAAACTATTGTGCTCATCTATACTAAAAGCGACATTGCATCATCAGACTAGCGTGAATAATTAAACCAGGAATGACTTCAGTAAAGGGACACTTGACAATTTGTATGAAAGGGATGCTTGACAATATTACTTAGACTTTATTCTTAAACCGGATTTTAATGAAATACTTGATATAATGTATGTGTATTCTGTAAGAGAATATTTTTTATTATAATATTTGAATACATTTGTTGATTATATTTTAAAAAGTCTTGCTTCTTTTATGGTAACATGTTTACTCGTAAAAGAGTATGAGAGTGGACCTTTGGAAACGGTCGAACACGATAAATACGACAAATTGCAGTCTCGGTTTGATTGAGACTGTTCATGAACGGTTACGGTTGTGAAATATGTTAGCTACCGTTCACGCCCCCTAGCCCCGTGTTGAATTGAATTGAATTGAATGTTGGTTAACGGCTCATCAACACAGTATAGGTTTTTTAGAGCCGCCCCAGAGAGAGGGGAAGGATACATAGGAATCCGGGAACCTGCCCTACTCTTATTAGCGAATAGATTCCTATGGTTCTTTAACGTGCTCGGAGAATAGACCGATACACGGGACCGCCCGGTTTACGTCCCCATCCGACGGACGAGGCTAAGGGAAAGTGTCTTGCCCAAGAACACACCGACGGAACAGCCCCGTGTTGAGCAGAACGCAACATTCATAAAGTCAATAGTACATAAGTTTAACCATCCCGAAGATGGCATGCATATGGCGATGGACATGCTAATGTTAACGTCATAATTCCATGTCCAGCGGCGTATGGTCCCAATATCTAACAAAATGATATGCCCCGAAGAGCGAAATGAACCAAATGGAATTTGATTGGGAGCAGCGGTTATTAATCCTGACATGGAGAGCATCACAAGTAACAGTCAAAAGACTACATTAAAAATGAAGACAACATATGCAATACCCAGAGCCTTTATCGGCCGGAGTAGTGAAACCACCGAATCAATATATAATCGAAAACATAAACATTTGAAAATGTACCACCGATATCTAAGTATAAGTATCGGGCTCAGCGATCTCCAAACAGTCCGTATAAAATGTATGACATTATCGGTATGACACTTTATGTCTATACAATGCTACAGACTGTGTGTCGCGCTCCAATTTCAAAGTCGTATGTTGTTGGTCAATACCATGCAATGTTCATGTATGACCATTAACAAAATAGTTTAAAATAATGAGATGATTCTCGATGTGTGTATTTATTGTCAATATAAGGTGTTTAGTACAAGTCAGAGATGATGACATGTTTCAAGGCGGTATCCCTTTTGTCAACCATCTTATGTTTGTGATATCATATAATTACCTTGCATTTTAATAATCCTCTAGAGACTCTTGTTTTAAAGAGAATTTGATTGATACAAATCCATGTTCGGTGAGTATTTTTGTTCGTGATTTATTCCTTTTGAACTCTACTTGGGAACTATAAGTGTGATGCATTTTCTCAGAATATAGAGATTATTTAATGCTGGAATCGAGTATAGGGAAATCCTTTACGAGATGTAGACGTGTGGGTCTTTTTCACGAAAGAGCGGAAGCGAGCGCGTGATGACAAAAAACATGTATATTATCGAACGCAGTAGTTAAAACTTCCATTCATTTCATTTTAAATCAGTTTATGTTTGATTTTATACGAAATGTTTCGGTTAATTGAACGTCATTGGCGTATCAATTCGAAATCAACAACTCGTTATTGACGTCATGACTCAACGTCAGAGTTAGTTACTTTTAGCTTCTGAGTTATTAATATTTAGCGATTATTCACTGATAAATCCCGATCTTTCACCCATAGAAATGTAACAAATTGTAATTATTATATAACAATTTAATAACAGGCGGGAAGTTAACACGTTTGCGTAGCTACGTAGTAGTACATGGTCGAGACACGTCTATGTGTTTACCTCTGCCGTGTGTATGTTAACGTTACGTTATAAACACGACCTTGGCCCTAGTGTTCAAGTATCTTTGGACATAACGTTTTAGTTTGTATGGTAAATTGTTATTGTTCAACAACATCTGTGTAAAAATGCCATGCCCAATCCAAGAAACATTATACATACATTTAAAATTAAAATAACATCGAATAACGATTTTTGTAAATACATCATTTTTTCACGTATATTACTGAATTAAGGGGGCCCTCTGGTGAAAATCAAAACAGATAGAATTTTTTATTTCCCTGTTTTTTATGAAGACTAACATATTACTAGTTAGTTTCTGGGAAAATAATGATGTGTTGGTGATTTAACTTTTTAGCAATATTAATCTTTAGCTATACACCCCCAAAGTGGGGTTTTAAATTCATAATCAGCTGAAAATTGGGTATGGCTTTAGAAATCACCTAATATTTTATGTAAAAAAAAGAAGCAAATGAAAAAAAACTTATGAGAAGCTAAACAGGCATCAATACAAAAGTAAGAAAACCCTTAAAATAATAAAAATAGGAGAAATCTTTGAAGTTTTCAATTTCAGCACACCTTCTAATGAAACAAAAAAATCACAGAAAATTGCATTTTTGGGCAAATTTTGGGCAAGAATAACTAAAAAAAAATCAGATGAAATTTGTAATAAACTGGTATATAAATAGAGAATTTTAAGTTTATCAAATAAATGTGATAAAAAGTATATGTCGGTGTTCATCTAAAAAAGTTACAATTAAACATGTTAAAGACCCATCATTTTATTATAGAAAAATATAGATATGTGCTTTGGTTTTATTTATTATGTCAAAGTCATTCTAATGACTGGCATACATACAGCTGATATACAAACATCACATCTAATTGAATTACAAACAGTGTATCAGTATATAATATACACAATATGACCAAAATACGTTAAAAGAGATGTTAATTTACCCCACCCACTTCATTTTGTATGGTATATTTTACCCGACTGTTGTATTTGCTTGTGTATACTGAAATAGCATATGCCATGTTAGAATTAAAATTAATGTTAACACAATGTTATATCAAATCCAAATAATCTATCTCTAAGTGTGATATAACACACAATATACAACAGTTTGTCAATCAGAAGTATGTTATTAATTCACTCGTGTTTTTAGCCCTCGTGATATAATACCTGCACATATGATCTCACAACTGTGGCAAAGTGTGCGATATACCATTATTATGAATGAATCAAACCCTAACACTGGTATGTCGCACAATATACCAAAGTTTAGAGATCAGATGTGTAGGAATTATATCTCGAGGCTAAAGCCCTCGGGGACATATAGGATCTCAGGGATGATAGTGGTTGAAATGAAAACTGACATATAATAATCTATAATTATCGAACCTACATCAATGTGTGGGGTTCATGATTGAGAACATGTATACTAAGTATCAAGGATGTATGACTAATGGTTACTGGTATATGAGCTTGCCAGAATTGTTTAACGGCTCATCAACACATATAGGTTATTTAGAGCCCCACCCATAAAAAAAGCAGGAGGATTTATGTCCCCTTACGATGGACGAGGCTAATTGGAAATGACCAACACTGAGGAAACTCAATGGCGCCGTTGAGGCTTGAACCCGAATCCTGTGCTTTTAAGTGCACTGCACTATCCACTATACAGGAACTTGACAAAACAAATATAACGGCTTAATATGTCAAACTAGTATAGACATGGAAATATCAGTTTCCAGACTGTAATTAGTGGGAAGCGGTCACTAAGTCGACCTTGAACTAGAAGTGTGTTCCATCATCCATGGAACACTTGCTTCGCCTGCTGACAGTGCTGTGTGCTTATTTCCAAGGTTAGGTTGCAGGTTAGGCTGATAGAAAGGGCATAACCCTGCCAAAATGAAAGTCAGAGGTGCACATGTGTAACAACATTTCTTGAGATGAAGATGAGTGTGAAGTTTCATGAACATAATTAAAATACTTTTCAATTGATGGCCAAGCATAGGTTGCAGGTTTAAAGCATGACGGACGGACGAACGACGACGGACAAAGTGATCGATAAGTGTCTGCCACCCGAGGCATATAACACAAAAATAAGTGTTCAGTTCTCATATAAAAATATCCGTCATGCGGATATTTTTTATGCACTCTTCAACCCAATGAATTTTACTTGACCAGGCTAGACCAGTGACATTTGCTTTATCAGAGGAGTACCGCTAAGTACAGCAAAACATGTTTCGAGATGCTAATTTCAGTGCTTGATGTTCACTTCGAGATTGCCTGTCACTTTAATTACAAAAGATCTATTTCAAAAGCTTGAATAAACAATAAATAGATTAAAATGACCTTGTGTTCCTAAAAGGCAGTTTTTCAGTTTCAGATACATGTACGCAAATGGAAACTTTTTTTTTTTACACAGATCCAACTGAACCAAAGAAAAAATAATACAATATTTTATTTATATTATATTTTATTTATATTATATTTATAAACTAAACATCTATTAAATACCACAATAATGAAATTTACTTCATACTTACAACAAAAAAAATCAACCGTCATATATGGCCTAAAATGTGTTAAAATGATGTAAAACACCAAAAGTTATTTTGAGTGTGAGCAGTATGACATTGTATACATTTGGTGTTTTTTAACAGCTTTACACATTATATAAATCTCTGTGAGGTATAATTATGTTCATTTTGGTTCTTTAAAAAAATAACGTCTGCTCAGTCCTCGGGATTGCCAAATAGAAGTCACCATCATGATCAGACGAACACATCTCAAGCGAGATACGCAGTAACAAGTATACACTGTAACACATCAGCCCGAAGAAAAATTAACCGCGTTTCTGATTTGGCCTAATTAAAGTAATATATTTCCTGGAGTTTAGAATCTTGCGATCACAGTATAGTCAACTTTTTTGGTTAAATCCATGTCTTTCAGGGTTGCATTGGTATTTGAAGAACGAAGGGTATCTCTAAACCAGATGATGTGTCTCTGAAATGAACAAAACAAGTTGTTAAAAAGGATGGTGGGGAAAAATATATAAGCCATATGATATATGCATGGAATTTCACATGAATCCACAGAGTGTCCTGTTATTTTTAAAGGGAATTTATATACAGTATTTCCTCTAACAGTAGCTCCCGGGCGCTATGCAAAGTGCGAAGGGGGGTGATACCATTATGATACAAATTTTCAATATATTTCAGTTCCTTTCCCCGACTGTTTCCTTATAGAATTACTGTACGGGCATCTTTTACTGTTACACTGGTATTGACTTAACCTAAACCCGACAATGTACTGAGTATATTACTGTCACCACTCTGCATCTGTATGATACACATTTCCGTCAAACTTGACAATTACAACACGTGTTGGTTGCGTATAAATTAAATAATAATAAAAGAAACTAAATAGTAAAATGAAAGAAACAAGATAAATAAAAGTGGTAATTTGTATTGATGATGATAGCGCTTTAAGGTTTATGTCATAGACCATACTGGTGTCGAAGGTAAAAAACTCCCATTATCAAATCCATTAGCGGTAAAGACGAAAAACAGTGTGTGTTTTTTAGGAACTTTTAGATTTTTTAAGAAGGTAAAGTTTCTTAAAAGAGGTGGGGGTGCTTCTATTAGGGACGGTGCTTCTAATATAGGAAATACAGTATTATTAATTTAATATATAATAGGTAAATTTACATCACAGAGAAACGTGAACGTATTACCATCAACTTGTATGGGTTTTGTGTGATAATTAGAACCTCAGAAAATCATCTATTATTTATTAAACTCTTTAGCAAACATTATTTGGTGCTCGACAAGCTGTCGCATTGTATCTTTTTTTTGCAAACTTGTTTAATAAATTCTATAATAAATCAGCACTCGATCATATAAGATCAGCTATTATATCTGCCAAGAAATTAATATATAATCATTCTTCTCCCATTACCACTAAACTTGAATCAACAAAATATTTTTTACCAGTATGGTGTCGGGGAGTCTTAACTCTTACCTAGCATTGCAGAGTTAGTTACGTTGAACTTTTGGGCATTACAAATATGGTTGTACGGACATAACAAAAATGAAATCTTGATTATTTAATTATTACACGTCTTTCATATTCAATGTGTGTTTGTGACAACAGATAATATTTTTATTTATTGACTTGGGGGAAATGGGTAGATTTGGGTGTTTCGTGACACCCGTTAGAAGGAATAGTTAAGGTACCACATGATATTTTGGCTACTTCATTGGTTTAGATAGGAAGTTTCCACTCTGTTTGTTGTTATTTCAATATTTAAAACCAGATTTTTCCCTCCTGACAAGATATGACGTGGATATGGGTGTAGAACCACTGTTCTGACTTATTTTATAAATGAAAGTTTAAACATGTTCAGGTAAACTGTTGTTACTCATTAAAATGTGAAGCTTTTTTAATAAATCGTATAATTAATTGTTTGGCATTTTATTTTTTGTATACCATAAGAACTTAAGAACTTCATGCTCCCCGAAAGATGTCGGTACTGAAACATTTCAGGGTAGCATATAGTCCAACCATGATATATTACAAGATAATTCACCGTAAACGATGTTCTATTTCTGTTCTAATACCCCTAAAATGTGAAAATAACGCACACATCTCATTCTGATATCTTTCGCATTGCTTTGCTGACTCTCCTAACGTTACAAACGTTACAGTGATATCTTTCGCATTGCCTTGCTTATTCTTCTAAAGTTGCAAACGCTACAGTGATATATCGTTGAATGTAACGAGAATTGCATCAAGAATTGCAGGGCAATCCATAGATCCCACCGGCCCAGACAAACATTTTCCAGACATTTTCTATGATGGAGGTCAAAAATCAAGGTCAAGGTCACAATGACCTTATTTCCGTACGCGACACACCGCTATCCCAAGACGTATTCACATACCAAGTTTGATAGCTCTCTAAGTGTTATAGTATTGAAAATACTGTCCGGACGTCAAGGTTACAATGACCTTATTTTGGTATGCGACACACCGCTATCCCAAGATGTATTCACATACCAAGTTTGGTATCTCTAAGTGTTATAGTATTAAAAATACGGTCCGGATAAGAATTTTCTATGACAGAGGTCACAGGTCAAGGTGACCTGTTTTTGGTACGCGACACACCGCTACCCCAAGTATATCCACATACCAAGTTTGGTATCTCAGTCTTATAGTATTAAAAATATGGACCGGACAAGCATTTCGGAAAGACGGACGGACAAACAGGGTGCAAACCTATAGTCCCCAGACGGTGGGGGACTTATTAACTGACAGGTGAAATCAGCAGTTACATTATGCTCAATGTTGAAAAGTCTTGCAACCATATTTACCTGTTGCTAACTTTGTGTTGGCATACCAAATTCTATTGTGCCTCTTCCCAGTTGGTACATTGTTAGTGTAGCCGCACTGTGTATTACTGCATGAAACTGATAAAAAGAAGAATTTTCAAAACTGATTACTAACTTCCCTGGTAAGGATGTATTAATTATTTTCAAATATTCAGAGGTTGGGGACAGTATGCTTATATAAAACAATATTTTTATGATCAGGATTTTCATTTATAAACATTAATAAAACATACATCAGAGTGGTCATAGCTATTGAAATCTAAGAGTCAATAACTTGTCATCCCCAAGCTATCGGCTTGCGGGTTAAATTGTCAACAGTTTACAAGTAAATTTGTTTGCATACAATTTCAGAGATGTATAGCTTTAATACACGATAAAAATTCAGAGATGAAAATTGTAATTAAACCTTGTGTGAACAATGAAAGGTTTAGAATGTTCTGTGTCTGAAAAGTTGACTGTCCGATTAGTGCATCTGAAATGTCACTTGCTTCTCACCAATGGGACTATGGTTCAATTCTCGGCCGGGACATGTGAGGTGACACGGTGGTCACCAAATCAGACAGGCTTGTTTTCTCCGATTATTTCTCCGGTTACTACGGTTTCCTCCCACACGAAAGACCACAGTTACGCTTACATTCGTGCCAACGAGAGTAATTGACATATGTTGTATAAACTTGTTTCGCGATTGTTGTAAAATAAATGAAGTTTATATTTTAAAGTGAAGACCCTTGTCTGAATAGTGCACAAAGCACAAATTGAAATTGCAAAACAAGCACTGAAAATACAACCTTTTTATAATTGTGGACAATCCATATGCGAGTATCCCCATGGCATGTGACAGCTGAAGTGGCACTTTTTGCAAGAAGATAGGGCATCAGCAAGAACACCTAGCTCAACAACCCTTCTACCTGTCCGCCAGTCTCCAGCTCCCTCGTCAACCAAACTGTCATCCGCAATATCTGACAGTCAGGTATGTCATTCTGTGACAAAGGCCTTTAAAAAGAGGAAGAAATAATATTGTAGAAGATATTTTCATGATTTCATCATGTTACTACTATGACAACTGACCAATAACACCTGGCTGGGGAAAAAGATCTTCTTAGGCTTCTAACCTGCAAACACTTCCACTGTTTGAACCAATGGTTAAGTCTGAGGTGACATGTCGTACTTGACCCCGGGAACAATCCTGTATACACCCCGGGTACAATCCTGTATACACCTCGGGTACATTCCTGTATACAATATTGTACCAGACTTTAAATCTTGCCAGATCTTATCGTATTTTGAAAATTCTAACATTGATGTTTTGTGTGTATTTTCTTTAAAAACAATCAAGACCATAATGAAAACAAGTGTATCTGTTAAACATATTATAAACATATTGAAAAGCTTTATTATATTTTAAAGTAAATAACAATAAAACCATTTGCAAGCATTAGACACGCGACCTTCACTCGAGATCTGCAATAGTGGGGCACATTCCTGTATACAGAAATGACCTTGGGTACAATCCTGTATACAGGAATGTATCTGGGGTACATTCCTGTGGGGATACATTCCTGCAGACAAAGACCCCATAAGCGTAATTAACGGTGCGGAAGTGCAGTTTTTAATAAAACCAATATTAGCAATAAATGTTGCTAAATGTAAAATGCTCCAATCACAATGACCAACCTGAGCAAGTAACATAATTTTACTTTCGTTTTCGCCAAAAATATGCACTACTGAAGTCAGAGAAAATATAAAATTTCAGAGAACATTTATACGTACAATAACCATGATCGCCGGTGGAATCTACGGTTTCAGTGTTCCCTGTGTTCTGCCATCTTCTCTTCTGTGCTTCTAAGATCTGTTTACGTTTGTTTAATTGTTTTACGCTTAAGAAACCACGTTTTGTTTTACCCATTTTTGTATTCGAGGTCAGCAACGCGAAAAGCAGTCTGTGTCGAAGGGAGGTAAATCCCGATGTCGTAATAGTAAAATGGCAGCGGAATAGAATGTAGAACTTATAAAAAGAAAGCGACATGCTACAGGTTGTTGTTTAATAACATTTAATTGTTTATTATTATTTGGAAAGTGATTTTGGAACATCTTCCCACTTTTTACAACATCCACAAATGCGTTGCGCGAAATTATGCGCAGATCACGCTAATTCGTCACCAGAGGGCACCCTTAAGTTGGGCATTATGAAACATATTAAAATCATATTGAATACGACATTTGCTAGTTAGATAGAAATATCACAGTACGTTTTTCAGTGTCACAGTGTATAGGTTTAGATTAATTAGACTTTTTACGGTGCACAAACACAAACAGGTTATATGGTGCTAACGGGAATGAAAATGCCAGGCCCACTTCGATAATACTATGAAGAATTGGCTTAGAACTACAGAACTATAGAGTTGCTGCACATTCTATTGTAAGTACTCCATTTTTCGCTGAAGCCAGGATCATTGTTTTCTTACTCCACTAATGTACCACCTGAAATAATACAGGATGATGATGATGAAAACATTTCATGAACATGACAAAAACGTCACAATGAAATTGTTACACCTCTGCCTAGATAAGCAGTGGCCCTATTCTTACCCGGGAACCACCTGGGGTATCACAATGTATGCTCATGTTTGTAGTATGCACAAACTGAATAACTAATCCGATAGAATAATTTTAACAGCATTAACACAATATTCACTTTCCTGCTATGTAAAGTATATATTCAGGTAAATATCTTCTTTAATTAATACGTCATTGGAATCACATATATATCATGCATTAAATACAGTCTGAGAATAACGTAAACATTCTGTATAAAAACTGCTTCCACCACATAAATATAAATCATAATAAACAAATTTTGAATTCTATTTCAGGACATGACATTGTCGAATATTATATATTACAATAGCATATTTAAAAGCACATTTAAAAATAGTAATGAATAGCAACTGCGAATTTGTATTTTAGTTGTTACATATAATTTATATGACAAATGCTTTCATTTTAAATGGAGAATTATAACTTTAATTAACTCTTTTCAAAAGTTTTGTTAATTCTAAATTATTCGGTTACACTTGTTTCTTCCTTTCAGTTTAATTTTGCGTAGAAACTATTGACGTCACAAACATATATTTCAATAAAAGACGGAAAACAACCTCAAACTGGGAAACAAGACATTTTTGTGACACTTGGCTCTTTCTGTGTGTTAAACTATTCTTCAAATATTTATTTATTTTAAACTGCACATGTACATAATATCAACACTACAACGAAAAGGTTTACATATAAGAACAGTATTATACATGTTTAATTGCAAATCACGACGGGAAACATTGCGGGAATGGTACATTGTACAAAACTCCAATTAAATCAATTAAATGAACAACTGATCCAGTTTTATAAAATAAGGGATCAAGTATACACTATTTCACAACGATTTTATATTGGATTCATTGACGGGCTAGTTGCAAACAAATATCTGAAACACACGTATAGATGTCCAGTTGACAAACACAAAATAATGTGTATACGGGACAAAGGTCACGTCTCCGATAATTGTTTCTGAAATAGTCTTTAGAATGGCATTGCATAGCATAATATTGTACCATTGCAATAACCTGTTTTCATTATGTCTAACAATAGATTATCCAAGGAAGTCGAAGTTTGCATTTAACATTTTCCCGAATTGTACAACTGTTGCCTCGAGACCCAGTTCAGTATCCCCGAAAATCATTCTGACCAACACCTGCCGATCCTCATCGCTCCTAATATCTGAGAAATCAACTACGAGTCGCCCTAGATTCGAACAGCCATCTTCATCGACGTTTGACGGATTCTGTTTGTCAGACGTGTAACCTGGGAAATTGATACTTTTTTGTTTTACTGAGAGCGGCCAATAAGGTTTCTCTTCAAAGCCATTCCAACCTGAACCTCCTGTCCTATATTAACGTGCTTATTGAAACAATCATCACACCATTCTCGGCCTTCGATCCTGAGCCTTTTAGCGGGTGGGTGAAAACCATCTACTAACGTTTTACATATCGCAATGCCATATCCAAATCTTGATACACGTGACGTGATCGCTGTAGGATTGTGTCCAAATATGACGGCTCCTTTCAGAACAGATAGGCCGGCTTCTGCTGGAATGACTATTTTTTGTCAGGAAGATTAGTCTTTATGGCGTGTTGTAAAATCTTCGACTCTGAAAATCCACCCACCTTCAGTATTGTGTCGGTACCTTTGACAGCAGTTTCTGAAAATGTATTGTTAACTGACAAATCCCAATCGGCTTGCCAAGAGTTACGAATAAATGTGTTAATACAACTTTTAAAATCAGTATAAGGTAAGTTACCATTAGATATATGTAAACCTAATGCTGTTTTAGCAGCACTGTCAGTTCTATCATTACCACGTATTCCTACATGGCTTGGAAGCCAGCAGAAAATAATAACATTATCAACTATAAGAGAATTGTACTTTTATAAAAGCTGAAGCACAACTGGGTTATCATGTTTCATATTTCCCAGTTCTTGAAGAGATGAAAGGGAATCAGAAAATATTACAAAATGGTCATCATCAGATTCCTGAATATAATTTAAGGCAAGTTCAATTGCCTTAAGTTCAGCTGAAAATATACAGGCCTTGTAGGCAGGCGGCTCTTTATGCTGTGTTTGTGAACAACAGCTGCTGCAGCTACCTTATCTCCATCTTTAGAACCATATGTGTATATATGTTGAAAGTTACTGTATTTCGTTTTAATTTCATTAAAATATGCTTTGCAAGACAGTAGGGTCTGTATTGGATTTGTTACTATTACAAAGATCAAAAATAATTGTTGGTGTTTCCAAAGTCCACGGTGGAATTTGTGGTACTTTGTATTTGGCAATCACATTTAGGTCGATTTCAGTGTCTCTTAATTTGGTTTAATACGAAGACAAATGATCGAATTGCCTTCGGTTTTCGATCAAAAAGAGGTTCATAACTAGGATTAAAAACATTATCGAAAGTTGGGTTTGAAGGGTTATTTTTTTTAATTTAATGGCATATTGAAGGGCGAATTTGTCCAGTCTATGAGACAGTGATGGTTCATTAGCTTCAACATATATACTTTCGGCTGGTGATGTACGAAAGGCACCAACACTCCACGAAAAATCCATCAAGAACGTTGGATCGCATATTGTTAAATCAATGGAAGAATGAGAGCCTTTAGCTGGATGTAAATAAGTATGTGATTTGTTATCATTAAAAAGACACAAATTATTTTTGGCTAAGAAATCCTCAACTTTCTTGCCTTTATCGTTGATATTCTTACAACCCCAAATTTAGTTGTGTGCATTAAAATCACCCAAGAGTATAAAAGGTGAAGGTAATTGTGCAACTAGGTGATTTAGATCTTTGAGGTCTAGTAAAGAAATAAATATAAGGAGCATATTGTTATAACTATGTGCATCGTAACACTGACCGCAACAGCTTGCAAACCAGTTTTCAACGCAACAGTTCTGTGAGGAATGTTTCGATTCACAAGAATCAAAACTCCTCCAGAAGCGTTATCACCTGTATATCAAATATAGTTATACAATGAATAGTTTTTTAAAAGATATCTTATCACTAGTCTTCAGGAAGGTTTCTTGAAGACAAAATGCATCATGGTTATGTTTATTTAAAAGTAAGCTGATTTCATCATAATAGGTTTTAAACCTCGGCAGTTCCATTGAATGACCTTATTTGATTTTGATGTGACTAAGGTGGAAGTACGGGTTGACGGCCTTTGGGTTTGGCAGACCTTGGAGACTTTGGAAGTTCCAGAAAAGCTGGATCATCAACCTCCATCTCCAAATCTGTTGTGCAGTTCAATCGGATCATCAGATATTTTTGACTGCTTCCCTAACCCGGGAGTTTTCTTTTTTCTTGCCGTCACGTTCGTGGCAGCAGTTCTGCTTGGTGACGAACTCTTGGGAGAGAGTTCGTCGGATTTGACGAACATTTGGAAGAGTTCGTCGCGTTTGGTGGACTCTTGGTTGCCCCAGAGTTCGTCGATTTCGAAATAGATGAAATAGATGCAGTAGATGTAGGAGTTTTTGAGGATATAGTTGAAGGAGTTTGAGGCTTGGCAGCCACAAGACTTTTGAGGGCCACAGGAGGCTTATTTAAAAGGATCACAGTTTGTGTGGCTGAAAATGTTTTAGAGGATGTCTGAACAGACAGTGAAATAGTAGTAAACCTGTCGGAGTCTATTGGCCAGGTCAACACGGTCTGCGCCGCGGTCTGCGCCGTTTCTCAACCCTACTCGCATCGGCATATGATTTGCCAGATGGAGTGGGCGGAGTAAGGCTCTCAACAAGTTTTCTAGCTTCAGGAAAAGAAATGTTCTTTTCAATCTTAACTTTCTGTATTTCCCTCTCGTGCTTCCACTTCAGACAATCCTTAGAGAAAGCTCCGTGGGTCCCCTTGCAATTAACGCAAGAGGCGGACATTTTGCAATTGGCGAAGTCGCTATGACCCTCCTGGCCGCAAAGAGCACAGACAGGAGCAGCTCGCTTGCATCGTTCTCTATGGTGACCAAAGAGCTGACAGTTAAAACATCGAAGATGGTCTTTGGAAGATTTGGTGTGCTGAAAGTAAGCACAAAAGTATTTGTAGGAGTGAGTTTGCCACTCCGCCTCGTACTGATGCGCGTTACCTCATTCACACCTTGAGATTTGAGATTATGAGTCATTTTTTCAAGAGTGCAGTGCTCCAGTTCCATGGAGCTTACTACACCCTTTGAAGAATTGAGAGAAATGTGAGGAATAACCTCAACACGGATGTTTACGAAAGTTTGAATTTTAAGGAGATTGTCAGAGTGTGATTGTTTGGCACACTCAACAAGAAGTTTGCCATTATTGTGTTTTTTGACACTCCTTGGCTCACCGGCGATACCAAGTAAAGCCTTGGAGAAGGCAAAAGGAGAGAGTCTAGTTATAGGTTTGTCATCCTCTAGAAAGATAATATTGAGAAAACGAGGCCAATTTAAATGAGAAATATCCTCATCAGATTCTGATTCGGAATCTTCTCGAGATCATTTAGGAGTATGAGTAGTTTTGTGTGCGTGTTTTGGTGCCATAATGGGGAATTGATATTCGTTCTCCACGCTTCTCACCCACCTCGGAGTCAAACAAGGGGACATTTGCTGTGGATATCTGACAGACAAATGCCAAGAATACGTGAAGTGTATACTCATATAAAACTAACGCATCAGACCCCCAATACCACCCAGCAGACATAACCCCTGAACTAAATAGTCGAAGAGCCGCACTTATGTTCCGCTGAAAAGTGGCATGAGTATAGCCATAAAGCGTTCAGAAATACATGATTATCCCTAGCGCCACCGTCATAAAGGATTATTTTACATTATGTTTAAAGAGAACAAAATAAAAGGACAGTAAGATATTAAACGAGAGGGATTGAGAGAGATGTGAATTAAACAAGAAGCTAGGATCCCGTATAGCTGGCGTGACAAACCGAAAGATCAGATCGGGCTAATCTGACCGCCCGTCTAGTTGAAGTCCGGACCAAAGTGATGTGTTGTAACGCGAAGGTACTCGATGACTTGGCAGAAGTCAGAGCAACAAGAGAATAATCCATAGAGGGCACGACAAGACAAGACCGTTTACTTATTACGGTTAATTATGAATGCATAGATTGAAGTAGATATAACAGTCGAACTGAAAATGCAGTATTCGAGGACTACAGTCAACCACAAACACATTTCAAACATACCTTAAATCTTGCCCGTGTATGTTTCGTGGACGGAGAGTGGAATCTTTTTTTTTTTTTTTTTTTTTTTTTTTTTTTTTTAATTTCAATCACCAAATTAATGGTGATCCATTTATTCACCCCGTCATAGGTTTGTGAGGGTCGGGGTGGGCCATCCCTCAGCAAACCGTACAGTTATATGATAATATATGCGTCAAATATGTATTTAAATATAATACAACAAATATATACAGAAGCTAGACTAAAGCATATCTTAATATAGACATAAACAAATGGGGAGGTTTTTTCTTTCTTAACGATTTCAGAATGAGTGCAAACATGAATATTGGCCAAATTTGTTAAAGGAAGGCATTGCAATATGTATATATTTCAAAATATCTTCAGTGGATAATATGTCATGATTGGCATGTATCCCTTTAAAAATTGGAAGACATTTAATTTCACAATCTTCAAATGATAAACGTTACTTATTTATTATTTTTAGCATTCATTCTAAAATCGCAAACAAACTTTTTCTTTTCAAAAAACCCAGTGGATGATTTACATATATTTATATTGAAAAAAGTTATGTTACATAGACACTCACAAATATTAGAACAATGAGACATACATGTGACTTTATACCAGACCTATGTAATATCTCCACTGAGTTTTTCTATTATATTCTTGGAAAAAAAGTTGTGGTATATAAAAAAAAAAAGGACAAGATGTTTCTATGGAGATGTGACTCTTCATTACTCAATGGGAACAGTGGGAAACGTAGTGCAACAATATATTTACCGTTGTTATTTGCTAAAAGCACAGAGTAACTTTTAGCGAAAAAGGATCTGATTAGTTTAAAAGGGTTTTATATGCCAACCAGGGCTTTTCAAATTTTTCCAATTGATTATTTTTAATAGCGTTTATTTTTTCAGTATGATATAGGTATTTAATTTGTGGTTTAAAATTTTCAAAGAATGGCAATCTCCCATCTAACTTGCACTTATATATGAAGTATTTTGCATGTAGAAGTAATTTATTTAAAACAATGTCATATTGAATGGAACCAAAAATAATAATTTTCATAGTCCATTCCGGTTGAATTTGTATATTTTCTTTTCTGTGCAAGTAAACTTGAAATTATCCCAAAATGTTTTTGAATATCTGCATTCCCAAAATAAATGAGTAATGGTTTCTGAAGTATCAGTGCAAAAACTACATGAATTGTCATTTTTTATTTTCATTTTTGTCAGAAGGAGGTTTGTGGCAGTAATTCTGTGATTCATTTTTACTTGAAACCATTGTAACTTTGTATCTTTTGTGCAAGTGAAAGGTATTTTAAATAGTTTATTCCAATCTCTGTCTATATCTAAACCGTACTGACCCCATTTTGCAATAGATGTTGGTTGCACACCTGATTTATTTAAAACTTCATAAATAGGGCGACAGCCCTTTTTTGTTCCAGTTATGAGAGAAACTGCTAATGGGCAAACAGGGTTTTCTAGGTTGATGGCCAGATGTGCAAAATTCAGATTTTGAAGGTACTCCCTAATTGCCGCAGTCATACCTTCATATTCTATAAAATTTGAAAGTATGCTAAACTTTTCTATAAATAGTCTAAAAGAAAGCAGATTACCATTGTTATCCATTAGATCATTAATAAATATAATACCTTTGTCATACCATCTCTTATAAAATACACTTGATCTTCCGATCTTAATGTTATTGTTGTACCATACCGGCTGTGTTAGAAATTGTTTCCATGACAGTGGTTTAACATTTAATAGAGTATCCAGACTTGTGTATACATCCTTCCAAAAGGGATTGCATATATTTTGCAATTTATTTTTTATATAATCATTACCCAGAAATAACATCTTAGTCGTAAATGGATACATATGTTTATGGATTTTTATACATTTTTTTTCTCCTACTATTCTAATCCATGTTAGTTTCAATGAATATATGAATTGTTTAATATTAATCATTCTTAATCCCCCATGTTCATAATCTTGGGTTACAACAGTTCTCTTTATTTTGTCTGGGTGATTATTCCATAGGAAATTAAAACACATATCTTGTAGTATTTTAATCTGACTGTCAGGTGGATTTGGTAAAGATGAAAATAAATGGTTTAATTTTGATAAAGCTAAGCTCTTTATGACAGTAATTTTTCCAATCGGTGTGAGTATTCTTTTTGACCAAGATAATAGTAATGATTTAATTTCTTTTATTTTTCTATCGTAATTTAATACGACTAGACTATGTAGGTTCGTTGACATTATGATACCAGGGATCACAAAGTCACCTTGATCCCAATTTAAATTTACATCTTTACAAAGTTTAGCCTTTGAGCCTTTATTTTTCCCAAACCATATAACTCTAGTTTTATCAACATTAACATTAAGACCTGATATTTCTGCATAGAATTTTAAAACAATTAGGGCATATTTAAGTGATTTTTCAGTGCCATCTAATACCAAGGAGGTATCATCGGCATATTGAGAAATTACATATTCAGTGTCCCCTACTTTGACTCCTGTGATGTCTTTATTTGTCCTAACCAGTATAGCTAATGTTTCAACACATAAGATAAAAATATATGGGGAGAGCGGGTCTCCCTGTCGGCAGCCTCGGTGAATAGAAAACCATTCTGATAAGCGACCATTAACGGAAATGCAGGATTTTATATCAGTGTAGAAAACCTTTATCCACTTCCTTATTCCTTGTCCAAATTGAAAAAAACATAATACCTGATCAATAAATGACCATGAAAGTGTATCAAAAGCCTTTTGAAAATCTACAATAAGAAGTAGTCCAGGTATATCATTTTTTTCAGTATAATAAAACAAATCGTATATAGAACGTGTATTTTCACCTATATATCGCCCTGCCAAAAAACCAGTCTGATCATCGTTTATAAGTAGAGGTAAAACTTTTTTTAAACGCTGCGCAATGCATGCTGACGCTAATTTATATGAGCAATTTAATAAAGAAATTGGTCTCCAATTTTTTAAGTATTGTTTATCTTTGTTTGTTTTTGGAATGCATGTTATAATTCCTTCTTTTTGCGTGATTGAAAGTTCTCCTTTTAATAAACCATGGTTAATAGATCTCAAGAGGAAAATTCCTATATCTTTCCAGAAAAATTTGTAAAACTCCATGGTGGAATCTTGAAGGTATTATTCTGGTCCAGGTCTGGAGTTATTGTTCTTTTCTTTATCTCAAACTCAAGGAGTAAGTCAATTTAGTAATTCGAATGGCTCCTGTGTAGGTTTACAAAAATACAATAAATCTGAATAACAGAAAACTCGTTTATTTGTTAACATTATTTTCAAAACGGTGAATATTTAGTTATATCGTTATACATAAATTGATATGTTTTGCAAAAAGAAGTATGCTTATTTTATACATATGGCATAGTTACATTCACGCCCAAACACAACTCCATAACATTCAAATCGAAAAGATGTGTCAGTGGAATATAGTAATATTTTCTATAGAAAAGAGAAACTATCATCACTAAATATGTCTGAAAATATGACTGTGAATTGCCGTTGGCTGCAGTTATAGGAGCTTTGCTCTGTATTTAATAATTAAAGACCGTGTAAGAAATATCTTGATGCGAAAGTTCCTCAAAATAGATACACATACCACGGTATCTAATCTACGTCGATGGACTGAACTTAATCTCATAATTATGTTTGTCAAAAACACGTCTTTGCTTACTTCTGAAACATGTCTATGGTGTCCTCTCCAATAATGCTAGTCAAAAAGCTCAGATATGCTTCGTCAATCTTTGTTCCTCCCCATGGTCCACCATTAGCCTTATACGGCTCTCTTACTGTGCATTACATGGTCCGAGTGCTGTGTTTCATGTACAGCTATGTCTACTGTCTCACCTGATATTAAAAAATGATGTGCGATTGTTCGACATATTTTATTAACATTGCAATCTGTATATATTGTTTTATACTGCTTAATTAAATTACGTAAAAACATATGGTCAAAATAATCAAAGAAATGTTGTTCATAACGTGTTCCGAGTATTAACTTTCATACCCCATCCACCCCTTCTCTAAGAAGCAAAAACGGGGTTGGCTGGGATATGAAATAAAACCTTAATTTCGGCTTAAAAACCTTGCATATTGTAAAACAAACACATTTAATATGTAACTTTAAACATATTATCACTTTTTGTTCAGTAAAACATTTTTTAAACGTCTTTCATTGTCGAAATATCCGTTATAAAATCCTATTAATAAATTAAGGCAGGACCACGTAATGATACTTTGTTTATTTTGTGATACCGGTTATATTCTTAGCTGTTTATACTATCTTGCATTGTACCTACATAATACAGCTTACACACTTTAAAACAAAACCTTGACACAACGAGGTCAGACCTAAAGCAATGTATGATCCTTTAAAATGATTGCCTATTTAATTGCAAGTCAGTTGTATACTCCGTAATACTCGCCTGCATATATGTTTCTTGTGTTTGTTTGCTGTTTTATCAACTAAAACGTTTCATTCATATATAATACCGACACACAATGGCTTTTGTACCCGTTATTTCAAGTGTTTTAAAAGAGCGAGTACAGGTGGCCGCCATTGACTTCGGAACCACTTTCTCCGGATATGCCTTCTCCTTCCGGCATGACTTTCTCGAAGATCCACTAAATATATCATCCAATCAATGGAATGCTGGCTCTGGAAGAACTGAGTCTCTGAAGACGCCAACTTGTGTCCTGTTCAATCCAAACCAGCAATTCGACAGCTTTGGATTCGAAGCAGAAGAAAAATATGCAGATTTGGCGGTAGATGAGAAGCATTTTGACTGGTTCTTCTTTAAGCGCTTTAAAATGTTGCTTAACGAAAATAAGGTGAGAATTTGTTACAGTGAAAATAAATATAAAAAGATCGGACAGGGAAAGTAGCATTCAAGGAGGACAGTCAACCTCAAAACACAGAAACAAACATGCAAACAGACAAACAAGAAGGCAAAAGTAATAATAAATGCAAACGACATCACAAACACCAACACAAAAGGGTTGACAATAGGGCTACCGCCTTGGAACGGTCAGTGGCAAATAGGCCACTGGGGGTTTAAACCGGTTCTAGGGTGCACCAAACCTCACACGTACCCTACTGTCATCCACTTAAAACAGGACAGTTGAATAATACTAATATGGGCGTATCACTTCATTCCTGAGGCCAGTAAAGGGATAAACGCCTCTAATTTTTCAGGAATCTCTAGATACAACGATTATTCCCGACACAAGTTTATATAAACTTTGTCTGTCTAACTTCATGGAGTGTGTAAATCAAATATAAAAATCAATAAATTGAAGTAAGGAAGGTAACTTGGTTTTACTATTTTGATAAGCACAAATAGTAAAAGTGATTTTTAAAATTACCT
Source organism: Cyrtodaria siliqua (assembly GCA_037043455.1). Lineage (NCBI taxonomy): Eukaryota > Metazoa > Mollusca > Bivalvia > Adapedonta > Hiatellidae > Cyrtodaria > Cyrtodaria siliqua. The sequence continues at coordinate 1,477 of JAWPHD010007818.1, read as the reverse complement.
TTCCACGCAGGCGTTTGTTTTGATATATAGCAATAGTCCCATAGATGGATTCTGCAAATGACGTTTTTAAAGATATGCAAATGTGTGTACGGTTCAGTTTGTACAGGCATTACGTTATAAACACAAGGGAGAAACATTAAAATGCTGTGGCAATTCAATACAGTGTTCTACTCTAATTCGATAAACAGAGGTGTCCAAATTCTAAAACGAATTTAAGCATTTTGATAAAGTAAAGCGTTTGATGCATTTTTACAAAATATTTAAAAAAAAATCATTGGAAATTCATGTTTTCTATTATTTAGAGCCGTGCAGAATCAGCCCTATTTTTAGTCCTTATTCAACTAACGTGTCAGGTAAATCTTTCCAAAACATAATTAAACATGCATAATTATGTAAATAAGTTCTAACAGAGGGAACGTAAAAAATACTACCAGCGTGTTTTCCCTTTCTGTTGACAAACAATTCTGAAAACGTGGAGGTACACTTTTTATGTATAAGTGACATTTTACAGGATCTGAATAGGGCAACATACTTGACAGACGACAAAGGTCAGAAAATGCCTGCCACGGTGGTGTTCTCTGTGTGTATTCGGTTCCTCATGGAACACTCGATAGCATCACTGAATGACAGAAACTGCGGCCTAGTGGCAAAATACATTTACTGGGTTCTGACAGTTCCCTCAATATGGGATGACACAGCAAAACAGTTTATGAGAGAGGCTGCCATACAAGTGGCAAAAAAATATTTCTATTTTTATGTTCCTCGTTGCATAATCAAATACCAAATAGTTTAAAATCAAGTACGAACTAGAAAATGCATCCATTGCATATGTGTGCCTTGATCATCATTTTAGAAAGTAAGTCAACAATATTATTGAACTGTTGAAAAGGCATTGCTGTTCAGTTTTCATGCCCTTAATGGTGTATTCTCTTACTGCTCTGGCTTCTGCCAAGTCATTTAGTACCTTCATTGTGACTTTCTAGGCTTTTGTTTTTTTGTATTATATTTACACGAGCATATTTGTGTTTTACTTATAATGCCTATTGATGCTGCCTTGTTGGTTAGAGATTAGATCATGGCGGGGATTTCTTTATTTACACTGTCCTGCTTTAATGGGATGACAGTAGGGTAAGTGTGAGGTTTGGTGCACCCTAGAACCGGTTTAAACCCCCAGTGGCCTACTTTGCCACGGAGATGACAAGGAGTTTGCAGAGATTTTGAATAGGTTACGTGAAGGAAAGCATCAACAAAGCGATACTGAATTCATAAAAAACGTGAAATCAAAACATCAAATCCAGATTATCCAAAGAATGCTATTTACTTTTTCAGCACAAATGCCAGCGTGGATTCATTTAACAAAGAAGCATTCGATTTATCACCTAGTATAAACATTGTCACAACAGCTTTGGATGCTGTAATAGGAGATGATACTCAATCTGTAAAAGAGAAAGTAATTTCTAGGTTGCCAAATGATGCC